>CACVCL010034744.1:0-21240 GCA_902729485.2 Mus minutoides
TGATCGGAGCGAGCGGGGCTGGCTGGAACAAGTGGGGGCCATACGGGGACGGCCGGGAGCAAGTGGGGCTGGCCGGAGCGAGCAGGGTCGAGCAGAGCGAGCGGGATTGACCGGAACAAGGGAAAAAAAAAAAAAAGAACATAAGCAACAGAAACCAAGGTTACTTGGCATCATCAGAACCCAATTCTCCCACCATAGCAAGTCCTGGATACACTATCACAGTGGAAAAGCAAGATTCAAATCTAAAATCACTTCTCATGATGATTATAGAAGACTTTAAGAAGGATATATTTCCCTTAAAGAAATACAGGAGAACACAGGTAAACAGCTAGATGCCCTTAAAGAGGAAACACAAAAATCCCTTAAAGAATTACATGAAAACACAATCAAACAGGTGAAGGAAATGAAGAAAGCCATCCAGGATCTAAAAGTGGAAGTAGAAACAATAAAGAAATCACAAAGGGAGACAACCCTGGAGTTAGAAAACCTAGGAAAGAGATCAGGAGTTGCATAAGCAAGCATCCCCAACAGAATACAAGAGATAGAAGAGAGAGTCTCAGGTGCAGAAGATACCATAGAAAACATCGACACAACAGTCAAAGAAAACTCAAAAAGCAAAAAGCTTCTAGCCCAAAGCATCTGGGAAATCCAGGACACAATGAGAAGACCAAACCTAAGGATAATAGGTATAGAAGAGAGTGAAGATTCCCAACTTAAAAGGCCAGTAAATATCTGCAACTATAGAAGAAAACTTCCCTAACCTAAAAGAAGAGATGCCTGTGAACATACAAGAAGCCTACAGAACTCCAAATAGACTAGACCAGAAAAGAAATTCCTCCTGTCACATAATAATCAAAACACCAAATGGACTAAACAAATAAAGAATTTTAAAAGAATTTTAAAAGTAAGGGCGAAAGGTCAAGTAATATATAAAGGCAGACCTATCAGAATTATACCAGACATCTCACCAGAGACTATGAAAGCTAGCATATCCTGGGCAGATGTCATAAAGACTCTAAGAGAACACAAATGCCAGCCCAGGCTACTATACCCAGCAAAACTCTCAATTACCATAGACGGAGAAAACAAGGTATTCCATGAAAAAACCAAATTTACACAATATTTTTCCACAAATACAGCCCTACAAAGGGTAATAGATGGAAAACTCCAGCACAAGGAAGGAAACTACACCCTAGAAAAAGCAAGAAAGTAATCTTTCAACTAACCCACACAAACATAATTCCAACTTTAACAACAAAAATAATAGGAAGTAACAATCATGTTTCCTTACTATCTCTTAATATTACCAACATATCCTAATCAATTGAAATTCAAAAATATGAGAAATTAGAAATTTGTTGGCTGTTATCACAGGGCAGTGGTGGCTCATGCCTTTAATCCCAGCACTTGGGAGGCAGAGGCAGGTAGATTTCTGAGTTCCAGGCCAGCCTAGTCTACAGAGTGAGTTCCAGGACAGCCAGGGCTATACAGAGAAACCCTGTTTTGAAAAAACCAAACCAAACCAAACCAAACCAAGCCAAACCAAATAGAAATTTGTTGGTTGTCATCAGTGGTCTCTCTAATTTGGTAAGTAGAGAAATAGGTCCAATATTGTACAATCCATATACACTTTCTGTTTGCGTGTACGTGACAGTGTCTTGCTGTGTACCAAATAATGGTCTTGAAATCATGCTTCTCCTATCTCAGCCTTTCTATTAGTAGGGTTGCTTATTTGATCTTTTTTCACTATACTATGTTTTTCAGAACAGCTTACATATTTGAAAATTATTTATACAGCCAAAAGGAATGTAGACAATTAATTTGGGAAGTAGCTTGTAAGAGAACAACAGTGAGACTGAATGTTTTGCTTGATATTTATAGTTATTGTATCAATTTTGAAGAAGAGGACCTAATAGGTAACTCTTTTTCTGAAATGAGTGCTTTTCAAATTCATCATATCCAATGAACCAGAATCTTACCCTCACCTAACGTCTGTGCCACCCTCCAAGCAGAACCATTGTTCATTGAAACCGTTGATGAATGACGTCATGGATAGACCATCTTCATACACACACCATTTCTTTTTTTTTCCTTTTTTTTTTTATAAGATGGCATTTTTTTAAAAGATTTATTTATTTATTTTATGTAAGTACACTGTAGTTATCTTCAGACACTCCAGAAGAGGGAGTCAGATCTCATTACTATGGATGGTTGTGAGCCACCATGTGGTTTCTGGGATTTGAACTCCTGAACTTTGGAAGAGCAGTCGGGTGCTCTTACCCACTGAGCCATCTCACCAGCCCCCACACACCATTTCTTAAATGAATGTAACCTATTCCCTGTGGGGTGAGAATAACGACAATCACTCAAGTCAAATAGCTTTGACCATAGCAGGAAATATGTATCCAAATAATCAAGCCTACAATTCATTGCTTGGCACAGCCAAACACTCAACACTTAGCTTAGCTACTATGGAGGTAAAATCCTTTGATGATGTGAGGGACATGGAAGTACAGTCTTATTACAGTGAACTCCAATGCCTAAAAATTGTTCTTATTTTGGGTTTGTACCGCAGTAAGAGCCAAGATTTTAAAGCTTTACTAAAAATGAAACAAAACAAAGAAACCAACAAAAAGACTTTATCTATTTATGTCCATTTAATAACATGTCCACCATTTTCATGATTGGTATATGTACTGGCTAGTCAACTTGATACAGCTGGGTTATCACAGAGAAAGGAGCTTCAGTTGGGGAAGTACCTCCATGAGATCTAGCTGTAGGGTATTTTCTCAATTAGTGATCAAGGGGGAAAGGCCCCTTGTGGGTGGAACCATCTCTGGGCTGGCAGTCTTGGGTTCTATAAGAGAGCAGGCTGAGCAAGCCAGGGGAAGCAAGCCAGTAAGGAACATCCCTCCATGGCCTCTGCATCAGCTCCTGTTTCTGACCTGCTTGAGTTCCAGTCCTGACTTCCTTGGTGATGAACAGCAGAATGGAAGTGTAAGTTTCCTCCCCAACTTGCTTCTTGGTCATGATGTTTGTGCAGGAATAGAAACCCTGACTAAGACAAATTGGTACCAGGAGTGGGGTATTCCTGTGACAACCTGACCATGCTTTTGGGAGGACTGTGGAAGGACTTTGGAACTTTGGGCCAGAAGATCCATTCTGTGTTAAGAGCTCTGTGGGATGTTGTGTAGGAGCTTGGAAGATAATGTTGAGAACAGTGCAGACGATGGAGGCCTGGCTTGTGAAATTTCAGAGGGAAAATTAAAGATATTTCAGGGCCATTGTTACTTTGATTGTGAAGATTCTGTGGTTCTGGTTAGCTGAGGGCTGAAGAATCAGCTGTGATTAACAAGATACCAGAACTACTAAAGCAAAAATTTGGCATTACTGGGACTATTTATGCTGGTTAGCTGGAGCTAAGAAATTAGCGGTGATTAAGAAGAGACCAGCAGAGCCGGGCGTGGTGGCGCACGCCTTTAATCCCAGCACTCGGGAGGCAGAGGCAGGTGGATTTCTGAGTTCGAGGCCAGCCTGGTCTACAAAGTGAGTTCCAGGACAGCCAGGGCTATACAGAGAAACCCTGTCTCGAAAAACCAAAAAAAAAAAAAAAAAGAAGAGACCAGCATCATTGAGGTGACATCTTCTGGGAAGTGTTTTCTGAAAGCACAAGGAGGCTGTGTTCCAGAGATAGCCATGGTTGTACCTTGTGCTGTGGCTGGACTTGGTAATGTGTAAGAGTTACCTAGGTGGTACTGGTTTTGAAGGCATGAAGGGTCATGCAGAGCAGCTGAGGCCATGGAAGCACTGTGAGAGGCCATGGAAGGTCATTGGTGAAGGTGCAGCCTCAGTTACAATTGATGTCCCAGGACTGAAGGGGTCATGCAAAGCAGTTGAGGCTTGGCACCAGGAAGAGAGCCTATGAGAGGCTAGTGTTGAAGCCTAGTTATAGTGGAAGACAGCAGCATTTTGGAGATGCTAGTACCATGAGATGACCATCAAGAACAGCAGCAGCAATGGAGTACAGGCATCTGGAGCCTAGAGGACAACGTGTGTGCTACAAAGGGCAAGGCTGGAGAAGTGACCCAAGCCCTTGGAGGAGCCCAGAAGATCGTGAGTTGGATCCCAGACATTGGATGGTTGGAGACTGAATTTTGCTTTTGATTGTGACTGTGCCCTGATATTTTTCCCTCTTGAAGGAAGTTTTTTAGTGAAGCCCACAGTTAAGAGACTTTGAATTTTTTTTTTTTTTTTTTTTGGTTTTTCGAGACAGGGTTTCTCTGTGTAGCCCTGGCTGTCCTGGAACTCACTTTGTAGACCAGGCTGGCCTCGAACTCAGAAATCCGCCTGCCTCTGCCTCCCGAGTGCTGGGATTAAAGGCGTGCGCCACCACGCCCGGCGAGACTTTGAATTTTAAATCACTTTGTATTTCAAAAGATACTGGATATTTTAAAAGGATTGAACTTTTAATATGTAAAGACTGTGGGACTTTTAAGTTATTTAAGATCTTGGGGATGAATAAGAACTAAGAGTTGAGGCTTACTAGTGATGTGTTTGTGTGTCAATTGACAAGGGGTCAATTGTACTGGCTAGTTTTGAGTCAACTTGACACAGCTGGGGTTATCACAGAGAAAGGAGCTTCAGTTGGGGAAGTACCTCCATGAGATCTAGCTGTGGGGTATTTTCTCAATTAGTGATCAAGGGGGAAAGGCCCCTTGTGGGTGGAACCATCTCTGGGCTGGCAATCTTGGGCTCTATAAGAGAGCAGGCTGAGCAAGCCAGGGGAAGCAAGCCAGTAAAGAACATCCCTCCATGGCCTCTGCATCAGCTCCTGCTTTCTGACCTGCTTGAGTTCCAGTCCTGACCTCCTTTAGTGATAAAGGGTAAGCTGAATAAACCCTTTCCTCCCCAACTGCTTCTTGGTCATGATATTTTTGCAGGAATAGAAACCCTGACTAAGACAGTATAAAAATATATACTGTGTTGAATATAATAGTAAAAAAAAAGAAAGAAAGAAAAGTGTTTGGCATGTTTTTGTAGATATGCAAACAACAGACAAAGGTTAACCTGGGGTACCATTTTTCAGGAATCATCCACCTTGTTTTTGAGACAGGGTTTCCCACTGGGGCCTGGCACTTGCCAAGTGGGTGAGGCTAGCTCAAGCCCCAGGGTTCTTCCCATCCTCACCTCATAGTACTGGAGTTATGAGTGCACACCACCTGCCTGCTGTTTTTTTTAACCACTTCTGGGGAATCGAACTTAGGTCCTCGAGTTTGCATGGCAGACACTTTACTGACTGCTCAACATATTTACTAACTTGAGATTGGGTAGTCATAAGACTCTCACTACCCCTAATGTGGCTTTTGGGTTCAGAAGCCTTAATTTAGAGGAAAGAACACAGATATGCTGACCTTTTAGGGATTCCAGGTTTTTGTTTAGTTTTGCCTATGTATGTTGTGTAGTATGGATGTTGGTCTCTGTGTGTGCGCAGAGGCCCAAGGTTAATGCTGGGTATCTTCCTGGATCACTAATACGCTGAAGTGAGGTCTCTCAGTTGAACTGTAAGCATGCTGATTTGGCTAACCTGGCTATCCGACTTGTTCCATAGAGTGCCTATCTCCATCCCCTCCTCCCAACTCCTACCTGCCCTGTAGAATCCAAAGTAAGTTTAAGACCATCTAGCCCCTTCCCCTCTGAAGGGACTTTCAGAAACATAGCAATCAAAATGACTAAGTCAACATCTGCCAAAACAAAACAAACTGTTCTCAGAAAAATAACCATAAAATTAGCAGTCCCCAGAGAAATTCCCCTACCCCCACACTGAATTCTGAGAAAAACCACAAACTGCCCTGACCTTGCTAGAATTCCCTGTGACGTTAATAGCTGACCCATAAGTTCAAAATGTACTGCTGCTTTGCTGATAACCCACCATAAGGGCAGGCAAAGTGAGTCACTAGGCCAAAGGTAGTCACTATGTAAACCAACCAATGCCTGAAAAGGTTACTTGCTACACCAATGAGAATAAGCCAGCTAACCCGTTGCCTACATCTGCCCCTTACAAGGTATAAAGTGTTCTTTCTTTGTTCTGGGTCTCTCCTCTGGCCTGTGTGCTGAGAGGAGAGTCCCCAACATATTGGATCAACAATAATCCTCATGCGGTTTGCAGCGATAGCAGTCTCTGTGGTCTTTGTGAGTGAGGGTCTTTTGATGGACTCCAACAGGCCCAGTTACTGAGGTCTCAGGCCCACCCTGCCCATCTCACTTTTACATGGATGCTAGAATCAAAACACACTGATCACCCAGTCACCTCCAAGTGAGGTCCTGTGTGTGACAGGAGAGGCTGTGTGCTCAGTGTGAGAGAGGCATCAGGTGAGAAAGCACTTGAGGAGGACAGCTATGTTATCAAGTACCCACTCTCAGGGACTGTGAGCCCCTCCTACACAGCGGACAGCATCACCTTTCACTTACAAGGCCAAGGATGTTTCGGTGAGAACACAGCCTTATGTTAAAGACGGGGTCAGATTGAATTTGGGAACAAGAATCAGTAAATGGCTTTTAAAATCAAGGGAGTGATGTTGTTGTTTTTAAATAGGGGGTAGGAGTGTTTGCTTGTCACAATTTGGTGTCTGCCTGTCTCTGATATTTAGGGAAAATACAAAGTTTTTGATAAAAATAATTAGTGGATAACTTTTTGAACCTGTGAGAGGAAAGTCAGACTTGTTTTGGAGGCCTGGTCACAGAATCACACAAAGAGTCTCTCTTCTTGATTTTGATGTTGACAGACAGCTGTCAAAAGCCTGCAAGAAGTTCTAAAAAGCAAGCCTTTAAAGTTTTTGTTTCGCTGGGCAGTGGTGGCGCATGTCTTTAATCCCAGCACTTGGGAGGCAGTGGCAGGCGGATTTCTGAGTTCAAGGCCAGCCTGGGCTACATAGTGAGTTCCAGGACAACCAGGACTGCACGGAAAGACCCCCTCTCAGAAAAGAAAAAGAAAAGACAAATAATGTATAAACAAAGAAATAAATCTTTTTGTTAACTTGTTAACTTATGACTAAAGGAATTGGTTATCTTGAGAAGAAATAATAGCACAAATAGACAGAAACATAGGGGGAAGACTTACTAAAGTTTTTACTAAAGTTAATAAAAAGGGGGGGGGGGGGCTGGAGAGATGGCTCAGCGGTTAAGAGCACTGACTGCTCTTCCAAAGGTCCTGAGTTCAAGTCCCAGCAACCACATGATGGCTCACAACCATTTAAAATGAGATCTGATGCCCTCTTCTGGTGTGTCTGAGGACAGCTACAGTGTACTTAGATATAATAATAAATAAATCTAAAAAAAAAAAAAGCTGGGCACTGTGGCCTATACGTTTAATATTAGCACTCAGGAGGGAGTTCAGTTTGAAGCAAAAGCAGTTACAGAAACATATTCTATCAGTCTGAACTCACTGTAAGCTAGATAGAAAGAGAAAGAAGGAAAAAAAATTATGCAAGAATTCCAAATGCAGATTTTCCTGTGTCTTCTATGAGGACAGTAGAGAATGCATTCCTATTGGTGAACAGTAGAAAACTGTGGGGGGAGAACAAGCTCTTCAAATCCTCACTTAATTGTTACTTCAGAGCTTTGCACTGGGTTGGGATAATTAATTTGGGGATCTATGTCCATTGCTTTGCTTTGCACTTGTTTCAAGTTTGGAACAAAATACACAGAAACAAAGAACAATATTCATCGTGTTCATTCTTTAAGCTGCTCCTAAGTGCTGGTCTATTTCTTGCCTATATTTTTCCTAAAAGCTAGACTATTTAAGAACTAATGGGGCTGGAGAGATGGCACAGGTGCTCTTCCAGAGGACCTGGATTTTATTCCTGGCATTGGCATGGAGGCTCACAACGGCGTGACGTTTCCTCCCCTTAGCTGCTTCTGTTTGAGCAATGGGAGTACTGTGGCTCAGCCAAGTGCTCTTGCTGCTCCTGACGTGCTGTTGGGGACCTTGGATACAATTCCCTCTTCCCTAGCGACCAAAGCTGTGCTCAGTGTCCCCTAGGTTACAATGCTCACAGGAGTCTCTGGGGCACTACAAAGTAGAGAGTCTTCTCTTTTGGCCATTCCTGGAGGCATTAAAAATGGATGTCACTAAAAGGAAGCAAATACATTAATATATACATTTTCTACAAGTCCATTACCTTGAGTGGAACTGAAAGCAATCAGTAAATGAAGAGAGCTGGCCTCAAGGGTCACACATAGTGTGCTCCCAGTTATTCATGTTCTTAAAATGCTCTAGCCAGAGAGGCTTGGTGAGGCTACCAGGCCTGGCGAGCATGTGTGTGAGGCTGGCCCTGGAAGTGAAGTACTGCTCCACCATCGGTAGCTCTGGGGAAGTTACCCGTGGCAGTGCATCCTAAACAGAAGTTACAGCTAAGTGATTAAGACGTTAACTGCCAAGTAATCTTCCTTTACAAGTATTCCAAGAACAGAAGACTGGCTACCTTCGGAGAACTTCAGAACATGGAAGATGTTCTGGCCCTGAGACAAAATATCAAGGCACATATTGCATGGCTATGGTCTCCCTTAGCAGCAGCCTTCCCGCCCACCACCTCACTGTCCCTCCTTTCCCTGACCACAAAAGCCTGAGTTCCCTAAGACAGGTTTTTGGGGATGTCACCCCCTTAACTTCCAGCATGGCAGCCCTCTGTTTAATCTAAGTCTTCCCCCTAACATCACGCCCCCCCCCCCTGACTCTTGGCTCCCAGATGTTGGCTTACCAGTGAGGAGGAGCCTAGAGGTGGCCCCACTGGCAGTGCTACCCTGAATGTGTCTCTGGGAAAATGTGACAGAACAAAAGTGACCTTCACACTTCTGAATGGTCATCTCTTCTGGTCTCAAGGACCTCAGGCTGTATTCACACTTAGGAAGAGCTGACTCATCAAAGAAAGTTCTACAAGTTGCTCTTTCCTTTATCATCTTTTTTTTTTCTTCAAGATTTATTTGAGTACACTGTTGTCTTCAGACACACCAGAAGAGGGCATCAGATCCATTACAGATGGTTGTGAACTACCATGTGGTTGCTGGAGATTGAATTCAGGACCTCAGGCAGAGCAGTCAGTACTCTTAACTGCTGAGCCATCTCTCCAGACCCTTCCCTTGTGATCTTAAGGCTGCATTTACAATATTCATCTCCAGTAAATGATTTATGCTAACCAGTTTTTCCAGGTAAATAAAAACTTGATTCTTTAAAAAGATGATGGAATGTTTTATTCTGAATTTAGTTCCAAGTTTAGTGCATCCCAGATGAGCAAGAACACTCTAGAAGATATGCACTTTGCAGTTCAGCCCACATGGGCTGACACAGACAGAGTACAACTCTGGACCTACGAACACAAGGCAGATTGTTCTTATCTAGCTTAGTAAGGATTTATCTAGCTTAGTAGGGACAATGGCCTGTGGTCTACTGGGCCTTGTTTCCCAGGCGGTCCTTTCTTGGCCCCAGGCTGTCATATTCCTTGTGCTCCTTGCTGCTTCTCTCTGCCACGTCCATGGGGACACTGCCATCCTGGCCCTTCTTCCCTCTGTCCTGGGTGAAGCCTTTCCCCCACTTTGCCCCGTCTTTGGTCCTTCTGGAAAACCTAGCAAACTCTGAGTCAGTGCTGTGCTTCCTGCAAGTCTCCGGATGACATCTTGAAGTTTCAGGGTCTTTCTCTCGCGATCTCTTGTCCCTGGGCTCTTTATCACTGCCATCCTGTAGCCTGGGAGTCAATACAAATGGTTAATAACTAGCTGCAGGGAAGTGGCTTTTTCATTATCTGTC
This sequence comes from Mus minutoides, assembly GCA_902729485.2. Lineage (NCBI taxonomy): Eukaryota > Metazoa > Chordata > Mammalia > Rodentia > Muridae > Mus > Mus minutoides. The sequence goes on from CACVCL010034744.1 coordinate 9,800, forward strand.
TCCTTTCTACTCTGAATGGGGTGTGTGAGAACTGAGCCCACTGCTACAGAGCTGAGGTTCGCAGCCGTGGGCTTGCACATCCAACAGAAGACACAGAGAGGATGGACAAACAGTATCTGCCGTGGTACCTGAACAGCAAGTATACAATGACACAACGCAAAGGTATGTGGACACACTGTCCTACTTCTCAGTTCTCCAAAGGAAGTGTGGTGGGAGTGGCACCCTTAGGAAGTGTGGAGTAGTTGTGTCCTGGTTGGAGGAGGTGTGTCCTGGTTGGAGCAGGTGTGTCACCTTGGGGAGTGGCCTCTGCGACCCTCCTAGCTGCCTGAGGATGCTGAGTTTTCTGCTGACTGCCTCTGATCAAGATGTAGAAATGCTCCATCTCCAGCACCACGCCTACCTGGATGCTGCCATGTTTTCTGCCATGATGATAATGGACTGAACCTCTGAACCTGTCAGCCAGCCTCAATTAAATGGTGTCCTTTAGGGCTGGTGAGATGGCTCAGTGGTTAAGAGCGCCGACTGCTCTTCCAAAGGTCCTGAGTTTAAATCCCAGCAACCACATGGTGGCTCACAATCATTTGTAATGAAATCTGATGCCGTCTTCTGGAGTGTCTGAAGACAGTTACAGTGTACTTACATATAATAAATAAATTAAAAAAAAAATGTCCTTTATAGGAGTTGCCTTGGTCATGGTGTCTGTTCATAGCAGTAAAACCCTAAGACAGCATGTTATAGCTTAGCTAAATGAGTGACATTCCTAGGTGCCCAGATGAACAGAAGTCTAATAGTGCCAGATGGATTGACTCAAGCAATGGAAAGGTTAAGTGAGCAGTGGACAAGATGCCCGTTTATCTGGTTTTGGAGGTCTTTGCCTCCCTGAACCATGGGCACAAGCTACCACTCTGAGTGCTCTCCACGTGGGAGGCTCAGGAACAAGTGAGGGCACTGCTGTACCATAACCCATGACACAGCAATGCTACAACACAGATCAAGGCGCTAAAGACTGCAGAGTTGATAATCCAACAAGTAGAAGAAGCCTTGGTTTGGGCAAGCCTAGGCAGCCATGATACCCATGGCCAGGGGCTATGCCTGCCGTCTTTGTGGCTGAGCTCCTTCCATGGAACCATGTCATAAGCAGGTAAAGATGAAGAGGCAGGACCAACAAAAGACAGAACTAAGGAGAAGAATTATAATACCTAAGGCCTACTGCTCCATCACAAAACAACAAGACCAAATAAACAAACAAACAAACAAACAGAAAAACATCCAGAAGTCACCAACCCTAAAAGATGGGACTCTGAAATTGTCATTGCAGGTCACTGAAATGTGACCATAGACAGAATGCAGGGGAGCTGGAATAAAACTGTGTGAAATCTCAAACACCAAGGAAAGCAGCACTGACCAGGCATAATTCACACAAGAAGGACTGAACAGCACACCCTGGAGACCTAAGCCCAGGAAGGAGGTCTTACAAGGCAAGGGAGATGCAAAACCGTGACAGCTGAGGAGGAGCAGGAGACCTCCCTGCTAAGCTGATACTGGGGCTGCTTCTCAGTGCTCACTACGCTCCTGGTGTGCTCAGCAGGAGACACACGACTCAGAGGGAAATGTATGTGTTCAGCACCGTACTGCTGCTGTGACTGCAGACCAGGGGCAGGAGATAGTCACTGCAGCAGGAGCGCGCTCACCTCTCCCCAGCCGTCTCCAGCGGGCTCGCTGCCAGCCGGGCCTCCTGCTTCCTGTCTCCAGCACTAAGAGCTTCACCTCGTTCTTTGGGTTTCTCTGTGGTCACTTCTTCTCCAGTGTCCAGTTTTTTAAGAAGCTGAGAAATCGTAACATTAATACGATTTACTACTACTGTATGATGTATTACTGTGGCTCAGTGGTTGAGAGCATTTGCTGCTCTTCAAGAGCCCCTGCATTGCCGGGCGTGGGGGCGCACGCCTTTAATCCCAGCACTCAGGAGGCAGAGGCAGAGGCAGGTGGATTTCTGAGTTCGAGGCCAGCCTGGTCTACAAAGTGAGTTCCAGGACAGCCAGGGCTATACAGAGAAACCCTGTCTCGAAAAAACCAAAAAAAAAAGAGCCCCTGCATTGGGTTCTTCTCACCCATATGGTAACTTACAACCATAATTAACTCCAGTTCCAGGGGACTCAATGTCCTCTTCTGGCTTCTACTGGTACCAGACACACATGTGCATACACACAGACTTTGCTAACCACAGACATGGTTTATACATATCAAAAGTAACACTTAATGATGGCCGATCCTTTCTTTATATTGTGTATTTCTTCAGAACCCCCAATGAGCATCTTAAACCCTCTGTGGAGTGAGATGAAATCCCAGCTTTAAAAAGTCCTAAGCAGGTCTGATTCCAATTCCAATTTTGAAAAAAATCTCTTCAATCTACATACATAAATGAGCCATGAGAAACGCTAGGCATGAGGTGACAAAGGGTTAGACAGTGGTTGATGAAGTAAAGAGTTAGGATACTTCGGTGTGTAAGGACTGTTGCACTAGTGATGGATACACTGTTTCCGCAGGCACCTTGATCCTCACATCCTTCTCCACTCGCTTCTGCTTCTCCGCCTCCTTCCTCTTACACCGGTCCTCTTCTCTCCTCTTCCTTTTCTCTTCTTCCCGAAGACGCTTCTTTTCTAGCTCCCTCCTCCTCCGCTCCTCGCGTTTTTCTTCCCGGAGTCTCTGAAGGTATAGCCAAACACATATGTAAGTTTCGTGTGTAGAAACAACAGGCACAGGACAGATGCCCACCAGGTAAAATGTTGCCTACCTGCTTTTCTAATTTTCTGTTTTTAATATATTCCAAAAGAGGGGTGGTTCTTCTGGCTAAAGAAAGAAATTATAATAATTACATATAACTTGTAAGTTGAGATTTATCTTAAGTTCTTGTTTCCAATTTAACATTAAAATAATTAGGGGAAGAATATTATCTCTAAAGTGTACATGAGTATGCACTGTACCTGGGGACATTGTTACTCTGTTACAAATTCAAGTAATTTGTAGGTACTGACAATTCTGGATACACTGACTTCTTGCTACTCTTTAAGTTTTTATGAGCATATGTCTGTTATTCATAATAACAGGTCATTATGACATTTGTATTTTAATCACGTTTACACTCCATAGCTTACCATGAGCCCTCTCTCTCCTGCTGACCTTTCTCTTCCCAACTAATCCTCTTCCGCCATGTCTACCTTTGTGGAGTTTTGTTGTTTTTGTTTTTGTGACCCACTCAGTTTAATTAGGGCTGTTTATAGGAAGGAATATAGGCATGTGGTTATTTACAGAACCATAGGCAACTTAACAGTGAACAAAAAGACACATGACATGTTTTCTTAAAAAAGGTCATAAGATATTGCCCACATACTTGGCAAAAAATGTATATGTGTGACATCTTAAGCTTCTCAAACGTTACTAATTTATTTTTATACTTCTGAAGAATCAGAAGAAACACTTAAATAATTACTGTGATGCTACACGTATTTTCAGAATTTTTTGCTTTTCCACTATGGAGGTTTTTTTTTTAAAGATTTATTTTATTTTATTTTATCTGCATGTATGATATGTTTATGTCTAGAGCCTTTGGCAGTCAGAACAGGCTGTCAGATTCCCTGGAACTGAAGTTAGTAATGGCAGTGAGCTGCTGTGCAGGAGCTGGGAACTGCTCAGGTCCTTTGCAAATCAACACTCTAACCACTGCGCCATCCCTCCAGCCCCAATACTACAATGTCTTTTATGCATGATAACCTAATTCAAAAGTCCAAAGGCTGAAATGCCCCCAAGGAAAGTTTTGAGCACTGATGTAATAACACAAGTGGAAAATTCTAAATGTAATTTTATGAGGTCAGTCAGTACAGAGACACACTACAAATGTGGTATATACCTGTCTTCTAACTGTGTTTAAAATACACAGAAAACACAATTGTTATTTTTAGACTTGTGTGGCATCTCCTCAATATTTTATTATACACATACACACACACACACACACACACACACACACACAAATATTCCAAAGCCTCAAACAGAACATTTCTGGTCTTAATCATTGCAGGCAAGAGCTATTCAATCTAAAGCTTAGAAATGATTGCAGGTGGCACTGCTGACCCCAAACCAAACCAAACAAACAGAAAACTCCACCACCCATCTCTCTCACCGTAAGTGCATTTCCACACTTTACCCTGAATGCCACCTTTTCTCTGTCCTACCTCTCATGTCTGTTTGGGATGTCAGGTGCCCACACGTGTCAGAGGCCTACAGGTGACCCCAGAGGGAGCAGCTCCACAGCCTTCCAATGTGAGCACAGGGTGAGACGGTGGGGATGGGCCGCCCAACAGACCTTTAAGACCTCATAGTGAACAGGCTGGGAAGAATCCTGGATATAGCTGTGAGTTGGCACTGAGGATCTTTGACACCCTGGCTAGAGACCAAACGTACTCAGCCTTAGGGAGAGTGGGCATGCTCAGGGGCACCCACGTGTCATGGCAAGTGCTGAGGTCATGGATGTAAGCAGTCTGGCAGAAATGAATTTATTTTAAAGAGACACTTTGGCTATCAGACTAGGAAAACAAAGGATAAGATAAAGTTTAGTAACACTAACTTATCCCTCCTCCCCTCCTAATCACCTATCACAAAAGTTTACAAGGCTCAACAAGGTGAGCTAATCCTAGGTTGGTCCAGTTGGAGCTCCTGGAAGCCTCAATTAACACACTTGCTCATCTTTAGTTCTTTCTGCCCCTGGGCCCCCACACTAATCTGTCCATCCTTCTCCTTTCTGTCCATATTTGACTTCTAAAACATGCTCAGTAGAATACAACAGCCTTCCGTGGGGAGCAAGAGCTCTCGGCCAGACCCTTGCTCTCCCTGGCACTCACCAGCACTGTGGTCAGAGCAATGAGAGCAGTGCAAGGCTTCTTACATCTCTCCAATCACATGAGCTTACATTCTGTACCTACAGAGCTCCAGACTCTGGTCTCTTTGGTAAGCGGGACACGTAACGGATGGCAGGCCTTGGGAAAAGGGTTTGTTCTGTTGTGTGTATGAATATCCTGCCTGCATGCTTGTCTGTGCATCACATGTGTGTGATGTATACAAAAGCCAGAAGAGGGCGCTGGATCCCCTGGAACTGGAATTAGTGATGGCTGTATGTCATCATCTGGGTGCTAGAAATCCAACCTGGATCCTCTGGAAGATCAACCAATGCTCTTAAACTATGAGCCATCTCTTCAGACCCTAGTGGAGAGGTTTAATTCTGAGGCCATCAGGAAATGGGATATTCAGGAGTGTCTGAGAATAAGTGTGCCTCGTGAAAAACAGAGGGTTTCATGTCTGCATGTGAATTTTCTGAAGAGATGAACATTTCTAAAACACACTATTTTAGGAAGAAGCTCTATGGGATATAAACTGGATGCTAGACTAGAGTTGGGCTTACGCACTGACAGATTAGCTTCCTCAGAAGATTTCTAGCTTCATATATGAGCCAAATGTCTTGTCTCTATAGGCTCCCAAGGCCCAGCCGTGGCTGCTCTGCAAAGACAGTCACTCTGCTGCAACAGAGTCCCCTCTCTGAGCATCCAAAGCAGAAAACACTGTTTCCATACAGCCTGTAATGGAAAGAAATTTTACCCTCATCTTGAAAAAAGGAGAAGCCAGGCGTGGTGGCGCACACCTTTAATTCCAGCACTCGGGAGGCAGAGGCAGGCGGATTTCTGAATTCGAGGCCTGCTTGGTCTACAGAGTGAATTTCAGGACAGCCAGGGCTATACAAAGAAACCCTGTCTCGAAAAACCAAAGAAAGAAAAAAAAAAAAAAGAAAGAAAAAAGGACAATTAGATATATACTGCATCAGTAAGTATCTCAATAAACAAATGAGCAGAACAGACCCAGGAGCTCCCTCGTCTTGGCTTCTATCTCTCCCAGCAGCGTCTCAGGACTAGCGCTGGTCTTCTCCTCCTCCAGGCTGTATGACTCCAGGAACTGTTTATATTCTGGGTCTGTAACAGAATAAATGAATGGATAAATGAATCAGAATATCTCCCTCTCTAACTATAGGTAATATTCAGTCAGTGTATTGAATCTATTGATTTACAATTCAGCTTTTGGAAAGGGCTCACCATCTTCAATGCTTCCAGTCTTTGAATCTTTTTTCTTCAGCTTCTTTTTCGCAATCTTCTGGAATGGAGCAAACTCCACCACAGCAGGATACTCCAGGCCTTGTATGGAGAGATGTCCAAGTGTCACTATGGAAACAAGCATCTAACACCGAATCTATCTACATGGGTGACAAGGTAAGCTGCAGATCCAAACATGCAAACAAGCTTCCAGGAGAGTGGTGGGTGGAAAGAAGCAGTGCTTGCTACATCATGCCACGGTCAACCGTCAGGGACTCACTCACAGCATCACTCAGTACATGGCACGGTCAACCGTCAGGGGACTCACTCACAGCATCACTCAGTACATGGCACGGTCAACCATCAGGGGACTCACTCACAGCATCACTCAGTACATGGCACAGTCAACCATCAGGGACTCACTCACAGCATCACTCAGTACATGGCACGGTCAACCGTCAGGGGACTCACTCACAGCATCACTCAGTACATGGCACGGTCAACCATCAGGGGACTCACTCACAGCATCACTCAGTACATGGCACAGTCAACCATCAGGGACTCACTCACAGCATCACTCAGTACATGGCACGGTCAACCATCAGGGACTCACTCAGAGCATCACTCAGTACATGGCACGGTCAACCATCGGGGACTCACTCACAGCATCACTCAGTACATGGAATGGTCCATTATCAGGGGACTCACTCATACTATCACTCAGTACATGGCACGGTCAACCATGGAGGACTCACTCACAGCATCACTCAGTACATGGCACGGTCAACTGTCAGGGGCTCACTCACAGCATCACTCAGTACATGGAATGGGCCATTATCAGGGGACTCACTCACAGCATCACTCAGTACATGGAATGGGCCATTATCAGGGGACTCACTCACAGCATCACTCAGTACATGGAATGGGCCATTATCAGGGGACTCACTCACAGCATCACTCAGTACATGGAATGGTCCATTATCAGGGGACTCACTCACAGCATCACTCAGTCCATGGAATGGGCCATCATCAGAGGACTCATAACATAAAAACAGCTCACTTGACAAAGGAGAAATGTACAGGTCAGTAAACCCAACTATTCTTTATTGCTTATAAATAATGTATGAATGGAGTATCTTCAGTCATCTTTTTAGTTCCAATCAGCTCTTTTGATGTGAAAATGTTTTGTGTTAGATAGCTGAGTGGTGAGGGTATTTGCTGTTCTTGCATAGAACCACATTAGGTGGCTCATAAACACCTATAACTCCAGTTCCAGGGTATCTAATGCCCTCTTCTGACTTCTGAGGACACCTGGACACATAGTATACATATACACACTCAGACATGCACACACACATACACACAAAATAAAATTTAAAGAATTAATTTAAAGATGTTAATTCATACACACACACACACACACACACACACATATACTCTGCTTAAAAGAGACACAGGGCTAAAGGATTTGGGAGCTTAAAGGACATATATTATGTTCTATGTTGGGTTTGTTTCAAACAAAAACATGAAAAATGGAAGCAGTAGGCACTGATTTGGATGTTATGCGGGAGGAAGATGATCATATAAAGAGATGTTCTCTGGAAGAATCTGTTCATTGGCTTTAGCCAGCACATGGAACACTTTACCTCAAGACTAAAGCCAGTAAGTAATATCATCTTATAATATTTCTGTTTTTAAAAAAGATACCAAAATTCCAAAATTGTCAGTACATAAATAAGTATAATTCAAAAAATTAAGAAGTAAGCAAGAACGGGAAGGTGGAAGGCACTGGACCGCAGGGGTGGTGCTCCCACTGCACACACAGCTGACAAAGTCCTGATTCCACAACTTCCCACAGAGCTAAGGTCATCAAGATAGCATGGCCCTGCACAAAGCAGACAAACCCCCCAAGGAATGCAGGGGGAGCCAACAGAAAACACTTGGGTATATGATCAAACCGCTTTTGACAAGGATGCTAAGATCATCTAATAGGAACCAGTGGATACTTCAACCAATGGTGCTGAGAAACCCGGACAACCACACACAAGAGAATGAAATGTGACATTCACCCAATGCCACAAACTTAAAAACTAACTCAAAACACACAGCCAGTAACTATAAAAGTTCTACGTTCATAAACTCTTAGATGTGACAACACATACATAGGCAACTAAAGCAAGAACATGTGAACAGAAGTATATCAAAATCAAAATCTCAGCTGTGTCAAAAGACACAGTCCTCAGAGTGAAAAGGCAATCTATGGACTGGGAGGGCCATCCAGCTGGCAAGGGAGCGCCACCCAGCGTACACAGAGAACGTCAGCAGCTCAGCAGCCACCCAGGCAAGTGAAAAAGAAGAGGGAACCGTCTGGGCGTGCTATCATGTACCTGTGGTTCCAGGGAGAGACACAGAAAAATTGCTGCAGGTTTGGGGGTCAGCCTGGGGTACAAGGTTGAGACAAAACAAAGCAAAAGAAAACCCTCAATGTGCCAGTCAAATAACCTAGTTCAGGAACGACAGGCTGGACAGGTGGCTCAGGGTTAGGAGCACTTGCTGTCTGTCCCCAGGACGTGAGCTTGGCTCCCAGCACACACACTGGGCAGCTCACAACCACCTGTAACTCCAGCTCAGGGGATCTAGTCCCCTCTTCTGGCAGCTGAACCCTGCTACAACACATGTCACATGCAGACATATACACATAAATGTTATATATGTATATATCCCCCTCCCCCTCTCCAGTGTTTCTCTGTAGACCAGGTTGGCTTCAAACTCAGAAATCCACCTGCCTCTACCTCCTAAATACTAGGATTAAAAGCGTGTTTTTAATCACTGCTCAGAAAAAATAAGATTCTTTAAAAAGATTTATTTATTTAGTGTAGATGAGTGCCCTATCTGCATGTATATCTGTGTGCCAGAAGAGGGCATTGGATCCCTTTACAGATGGTTGTGAGCCACCATGTGGTTGCTGCAAATTGAACTCAGGATCTCTGGAAGAACAGCTAATGTTCTTAATTGTTGAGCCATCTCTCCAGCTACGGAAAATAAAAATTTTTTAATTGAAAAAAAAAAAAAAAGTGGGCTGGTGAGATGGCTCAGCGGGTAAGAGCACCCGACTGCTCTTCCAAAAGGTGATAAGTTCAAATCCCAGCATCCACATGGTGGCTCACAACCATCCGTAACGAGATCTGGCGCCCTCTTCTGGACTGTCTGAAGACAGCTACAGTGTACTTACATATAATAAATAAAATAAATCTTAAAAAAAAAAAAAAAAGTGACGCTGGGCTTGGTGGCGCACGCCTTTAATCCCAAAACTGGGGAGGCAGAGGCAGGCGGATTTCTGAGTTCGAGGCCAGCCTGGTCTACAAAGTGAGTTCCAGGACAGCCAGGGTTATACAGAGAAACCCTGTCTCGAAAAACCAAAAGAAAAAAAAAAAGAAAGAAAAAAAAGTGACAAAGAACTTCAGTGATATCTCTCCAGAGTTGGTCTACATACAGCCAACAGCAATATAAAAAGATGTTTAATTGTAAATTTTTTGGATAATACAAAATTAAATCACAAAAAGTTTGGGTATATTAGTTAGTACATAACCTATAATCCCAGTACTTGAGAGGCTGCGGCAGGAAGAACTCAAGTTAAGGTAAACCTGGGATACTCTACTGACCTGATCTCAAAACTCAAGTTAACTCAATCTAACCCAAATCAAAGCAACAACAAAAATAAAACAAAGAACAATTCCTATCCCCAAGAGAAAAGAATCCGAATCCCAGGAGAGCTATTACTCTTGAGCCCACGAGGCCAGCTACTATAATGTAACACAAAACAACTTCAATGAAAACTCAAAACAGAACATGTTAGAGAGGAAGAGGCACAGTTGTAGCTCTTGTGCATTACTGTCGGTGAATGCACAATGGTATCTGTACTGTGAGGGCAGCGTTACCACCTGATCCCCCCAAAGTCTACCTCTGGGTAGATATCCAAACTGAAAACGGGGTCTCTGAGACACATCCATCTGCATATCCAGGGGAGTTTACCTTGGCTAAAGCTTGTAACAAGTCAAGTGTCAACTGACATACGAATGGATAGGTAAAATGAACAAACATTCATATGGGAATGTTCTCCAGCTTTGAGGGGAAGGGAATTCTGCAGTATATTACGACACTTGTGAATCTGGAGGACATTATGCTAAGTGAAAGAAGCTAGCCAAGAAGACAAATTGTGTGACTCTACTAATACAGGGTATGCAGAGTAATAAAATTCATACTATAGAGACAGAAAATAGAATGAGTTCAGCGGAGGGAGGAGAAGGTGGAGGGTCCGGCACTAGTGTTTAATTATAAAGTTTCAGTTATGTGACAATTAGGGATTCTGGGTGACTGGTTGTATAAAGTGAATAATTTTAATAATTCTGAACTACACACAAAAACACACACAAAAGAAAGAAAGAAGGAAGGAAGGACCCATGAGCTACTCAGGAGGCAGGAGAATTAATCAGTGAGGCTTTAAGGCCAGCCTGACCTAAGAAACAGAGTCTATCTCAAAAAGGAGCAGGGAGGTAATTTCTGTTATGTATATTTTACCAATAAAAAAAAAAGATCATCTGAATAAAGTAGTTAGCAATGAACCAGAATGCCAAATGGCCTGAGCACTAGGCTCGCGTGACATTCACAGAAACTACAACCTGATCTTCTGTTTGTTGCCCTGACGGAGAAGGGACACCATTCAGTATGGGGGAAGGGGATGGATGGAAAACGGATGGCTGGGGAGAGCAGAAAGCGCTTCCTATAGAATGTTTACCAACCTTAAAGGCAGGAAATGTAACACAGGACAGTCGGACAGGACAGGGAAGGAGGAACGTAAGAAACGGATCCAGACAGTTCAGGAGCAGAGTCCCTGAAGGGGAGACTGAGTCACAGGCTCCATGGCTGATATTCATGACCATACACCCCTCCACCACGCTTTCAAGAGATGGCAATCATGGTCAGTGCTCTGGATTCCTGGCCTAAATATAAGTGTATGACACAGCCTAGGAAACTTTCATCAAACGTCCTGAGATAACTTAGTTTTGGAACGCAAGGTTCATTTATAGGGAAAAGGAGCGTGTAAGAACCGGCGGCTGCCAGGGATCCCTCCCATAATCAGCCACCAAAATAAACACTATAGCATATGACAGCAAGATAATGCTGAAAGGGACCTGATATAGCTGTCTTGTGGGAGGCTATACCAGTGCCTGGTAAACACAGAAGTGGAGGCTCACAGTCAGCTATTAGTTGGAACACAGGACTCCCAAGGTAGGAGCTAGAGAAAGT
>CACVCL010034747.1:0-20876 GCA_902729485.2 Mus minutoides
CTAGTCTTTCTCTTAACTTAGCCATAGAATCTCTAATTGTTCCTTTGATCTATATTAAAACAACATTCTATTATTCAGGCAGCACATAATACGCCTTCCTTTAAGAACAGCAGGTCTAAACCTCTCCCATTCTGTAACACAACTTCAGACATCAAGGTGACCAACTCCTCTAGCACTGACAGAGATTTTCCAAAGCCCTCAAATCTTGATTTATAGCAAAACTAAGCTCATTAAAATCATGGGGCATCTGGATCAAATCAGTAGTACCCATACACACCCCTGCGGCCACTCCTAGTCCTAAGATGACTGCTAGAGTCAAGGTTACTGGTTCTCTGTGAAACCTGGTAACCTGCTTGTCATAGATATTTTTAAGGCTGCTGGCAGGTGATAGAGCACTCTAGGAACTAAGTGACCAAGCACACAATAATCTTTGGAATTATCAAAGATAGCAGTAGATACACAGGGAGTTAATCCAGTATTGCAAGCCCACCACTTGTCTAACCCAGGAAACAAGTATCTGGTGTCTGAGGTCTTAGGGCTCTTGAGGGTTTCATTGCAGAGATGTTGATGATTTTGTGGCGGGGTTCCAATGCAAGTGCCAAAGCCAGAAACCTGGGTTAGGGTGATTTTATGATGTTGTCCCCACATGCAGGCCTCATGGGTGGTAGTATTATTAAATCCTCCTAAAACAGCAGTTCCCTGACAATATGGAGGTCCCGAGTCCAGGCATAGCCAGCAGGACTTAGTCAGACCTGGGCTAGTCTTATTAATCACACTAAAGGGCCCCTGGACTAAATTTAACAACCTCTTTCCAGTCTGGGGAAAGGCGGTGGTTGTAGGGGCCTCTAGAGGGGGCAAACTAACCTTGGAGGGAGTGGTAAAAGTAGGCTCTGGAGGTAGTCTTGGTGGGGTTAGAGGGGCTGGAGGACCTTGTTCAGCCAACATTTTATTAGGACCCATAGGGTGTGCTGGGAGGCCCTTGACCTTAAGTTGAATCTTGAATGTGGCTCTAAGATCTCCTTTGTTTGGGAAATACCATCTAAGACCCCATATTCTCCCTCTCAGTCATGTACAGGGGACCTCAGTTCTCCCTCTGGTAGTGATAGTGATATTTAGGGGGATACAAGTTGGGGCTGTGCCACAGATTCCAGGATTTTTCCCATAGCACTTTTGTCGAGTGGAGTAATTTCTATAAACTATGATCCAATCCCAGGAGGAACTGGGCTTCCGATATGCCTCTTTCATAGTCTCACAACCCCATGTAGAACAGAACAAGCTTTCTAAGCCCCCACATCACCAGACTGAAGCCTTATCCCGGCCATCGTTTAGGCAGTCATGAAAGCTTTGTCTCCCCAGTTGACATGTGTGCTCAGAATCTCCACACCCAAATGCACCTCCAGGGGAGAATTTCTTTCCTGCATGGAGAGGGAGATCCTGTGAATCAGCATGAGGAATATCTCAAGAATCTCAGCTAGCTCCCCAGTTAGCATTAATCGGGATTGAGCATAGATCACCACATATATGGGAAGGGAAACTTTGGAAGTGGACCAGATAACTTCCCCAGTTTGTGACAGGGCCTACCATGTCAGTTTTTGGGGAGTGAGGGGATTATGGTTGGTCTTGTCCATCAGTTTTTTCCCACCTGCAACAGAGGTGCAGTTTAAAAGGATTATCAGTGGTTTCCAATTCCCATTCATCTCTGGGCTGCTCTGCTGCTCTTTCAACATGTGAAGCATGAATCCAAGCTGAAATTCCTTCTACCTTTATAGCAGTGGGAGTAGTCATCTACACTAGATATGGTCCTTTCCACTAAGGCTCGAGGCTTCCTACTCAATGATACTGAACTATTCCAGCATCTCCAACCTGGTATTGGTGGGGCACTGTCAAATCCTCTGGTCTGTAGTCTTCTTTGAGCAGTTCCCACGCTTCTTTTCTCACCATCTTGAGTGATTTAAGAGAGGTAAACAGGGGTTTACAGAGAACAACATCAGAATCAAAGAACCCTCTTGATTCAGTGAGGGGTGGGTGTCCACCACACAAAATCTCATAAGGGGTAAGTTTATAGGGCAGGAGTGTTATGAACTTGGACAAGAGTGAAAGGAAGGAGGACTGTCCAGTCTTTTTCACCTGTCTCTAAGGCTAATTTAGTCAAGATCTCTTTTAGGGTTCTATTCATCCATTCTACCTGTCCTGAACTCTGGGGCCTATAGGCACAATGTAAATTTCAATTTATCCCCAGTTGAGTGGCCAATCCCTGACTTACCTGGGCAACGAAGGCAGGGCCATTATCAGACCCAATTACCTTAGGGATGCCAAATCTTGGGAAGATTTCTTCTAAGATCTTTTTGACCACAAGGTTTTCTGTCTCTGTTTTAGTAGGGAAGGCTTCTAACCATCCTGAAAAGGTATTTATAAAAACTAACAGATACTTATTACCATATCTGGCTGGTTTCACTTCAGTGAAGTCTACCTCCTAGTAGGCTCCTGGCCTTGTCCCCGGAAGTCTTATTCCTGGAGTATATGGGGAGCATCCTGCATTAGTCAGGGCACAAGCCCTGAATTCTTAGTAACTTCACTTGCCAGGTTAGATAATCCAAAAATACAATTTGAAGTTTTTACCAAGTCTCTAATTTTTTTTGCACCTAAATGTATCAGGTTCTAGGGGTTAATTAGGTACTCATGAGCCTCTTTGCTTGGAAGTATCATTTTTCCTTCTTTAGTTTGGAATACTCCATAAGGAGTATGTTGATTCAGTCCTAACCGGTCCATGACATCAAGGCCTTTTTGAGAATAATGGAAAATATTTTCTCTAAGATCATAATAATCTACTGGCATTTTGAAAGCCATATCATATTTCCTTGAGTTGCCTATTTGGCAGTCAAGTCAGCCATTTGCTTTCCTTTGGCTGCTGCATCTCATCCCTTCTGATGTCCTGGACACTGTATGATGGAAACCTTAGCCGGCAAATGTATATCTTTGAGCAGACTGAACATTTCTTCTTTATTTTTAATTTCTTTTCCTGCAGTAGTTAGTAGGCCCTGCTGTCTGTAAATTGCCCCATGGATATGGGCAGTGGCAAAAGCATACCCGCGGACTGTGTAAATGTTGATAGTTTTTCCTTGAGCTAGGCAGAGGGCCTGGATAAGCACTGTTAATTCAGCTTTTTGGGCTGAATTTCTTTCTGGTAGGCTGTTGGCCCAAACCAACCATTTCCCATTCACCACTTCTCCCCTGGCTTTCCCCTTACCCTTGACCACAAAGCTGCTAACATCAGTGTACCAGTTGGGGATTCCAGCCCATGGATGATCCTGGAAATCTCGACGGGTGCCAACTTCTTCAGCTAGGATGTTGGCACAATGATGTGTGGGATACCATTCTTCAGTCTCTGGTAACATGGTCGCAGGGTTAAGAACAGCAGGGGGAGCAAAAACTTGGTGTTCAGTCAGCAATAGGCTTTGGTAGTGAGTCATGCAGGCATTAGACATCCATCTGTCTGGGGGCTCTCTGATGATACTTTCCAGGGCCTGGGGTACCAATATATTTATATGCTGTCCCAAGGTTAGCCTATCTGTATCTTTGACTAACAGGGCCACTGCTGTGATAGCTTTTAAGTATTATGGCCAGCTACTGGCCATTGGGCCCAATTTTTTGATAGATAGGCAACAGGCCTTTTCCAGGGCCCTAGGCTTTGGGTAAGGACTCCTCTGTCCACCCCAGCCCATTCATCTACATATAGTGTAAATAGTTTAGTTAAATCAGGCAAGGCCAAGGCTAGAGGTGACCATAAGGCTCATTTGATTTTGTTGAATGCCTCTTGCTGTTCAGCCATCCAATGGAATTTTGCTCCCTTTTTGGTCTTTGGCAGAGAGGAGTTGTAAGCATAGTAAATGCTGGTATCCAGAGTCCACAAAAACCAGCTGTTCCCAGGAACTCTCTTACGTGGCAAGTGTTGGTTGGTGTCAGAATCTCGTTCACTGTCTCTTTTCTAGCCTTTGTCATCCATCATTTTCCATCATGGAGTGTGTAGCAGCAGTAGGTGACCTCATTCTGACATAGTTTTGCCTTTTTAGCAGAGGCATGATACTCCAACTCACCCAAATTGGTCAGGAGTTTTTCAGTTCCTTGCTGACATTCTGCTTGGATACTGTGGCCAGGAGCAAATCATCTACATATTGAAGGAGAGTTACCTGTGGATTTTCAGCTCTGAAGGAGGCAAGGACTCAAAGTAGTGCCTCACATCAAAAAGAGTAGGAGAGTTCTTGAAACTTTGAGATAGTTTAGTCCAAGTTAGTTGTCCTGTCATCCGAGAGTCTGGGTTTCCCCACTCAAAACAAAAAGTAGTTGCTGGATGGGTGAAGCGTTAAAGAATAGAAAGCATCTTTAAGGTCCCAAGCAATTTACTATTTCCTTTTTGGTGGGAGTGAGCTGAGTACATTGTAAGGATTGGGAATGGCTGGATGTATGTCCTAGACTCTTTTATTAATAACCTGGAGGTCTTGTACTGGTCTGTAGTCCTTGGTTCCTGGCTTTTTGACTGGCAGGAGGGGGGCGTGTTCCATGGGTATTGGCAGGGTATCAAAATGCCCTGTTGTAAAAGTCTTTGGATGTGGGGTCTGATCCCTTCTCTTGCCTCTCAGCTCAAGGGGTACTGGCAGACACTATGGGCACAGCATCAGTTTTGAGTCCCACCATTACCTGGGGAACCCTGATTGCCATTCGCATTGCTCTTGTTTCCGCCCAAGCTTTTTTTTTTTTTTTTTTTTTTCAACTTTTATTAGATATTTTCTTCATTTACATTTCAAGTGTTATCCAGATAGTTCCCTATATCCTCCCCCCTCCCGGCCCTGCTCCCCTACCCACCCGCTCCCACCCCCTGGCCCTGGCGTTCCCCTGTATTAGGGCATATAAAGTCTGCATAACCAAGGGGCCTCTCTTCCCACTGATGGCCAACTAGGCCATCCTCTTCTATATATGCAGCTAGAGACTTGAGCCCAGGGGTTACTAGTTAGTTCATGGTTATTCTTCCACCTATAGGGTTGAAGACCCCTTCAGCTCCTTGGGTACTTTCTCTAGCTCCTTCTTCCTTGGGAACCCTGTGTTCCATCTAATAGCTGACCGTGAGCTTCCACCTCCATGTTTGCCAGGCATTGGTATATTTTCCCCTGAGACCTCTATATCCGGGCCCTTTCAGCACCATCTTGCTGGCATATGCTATAGTGTCTATGTTTGGTGACTGATTGTGGGATGGATCCCTGGCAGCTGCAGTCGTTGGGTCCATCCTTTGGATTGAGCTGCACAAATGCTCCCTTTAACTCTTTCAATGTGTGCTTTGTTCTTAATTAGCCAGTCCTGAAGATCTGAGTAGCCTTACCAGTCCAGGGGTTGTTCTTCTAGCTGCAGGTCCAGCCCCACTGAGGTGGGAGGTCCCCAGGTTACCTGAGTCCAGAAGAAGTCAAGCTAATCTGAGCTTTTAATTTTGTCAGAGGTTCTCATTCCAATAGGGGTCTTGACATTGAGGGATAACCAAAAAGGAGTGGGTACCTTGTCTCTTTCTGAGGTCTATGGTTCATGAAATTGTCTAAGGGTAAGGACTTTGGCAGTTGCTCCAATCACAATAGTCTTTTTATGTTTTAATTTTCCTAATGGCTGTTTCAATACTGAATGTCCAGCTCCTGTGTCCACTAGAAAATCCATAGGGGTCCCCTCCACTGTTTGGGTTACCCTAGCTTGAGGAGGGTGTCTGAGCCCTGTCCCCTCTAGTCATCCTACATGGCCAACATCTTTGGGACCCAGCTTTCTTCTTTGGGCATTCTCTAGCCCAATGTCCTTTTTCTTTGCAATATGCACATTGGTCTTAATCTAATAGTCACCTTCGTACATTGTCTCTAATTCCCATTGGGGGACTCCTGTTGTCCAGGTTTCCTGGTTGTCTTTGTCCTGCTCTCTCTATCTCTATCCCTTTCACCTACCACTGCAGCCAAAATCCTGGCCAATTTTTTTTCTTGTCTACAGTTCCTTCTATCCTCCCTCTCTCTTCTGCTTCCCGTTTTTCTCTCTCCTTTTACTCTTTCTCTGTTTTCCTCTTATAGAACATTTTCTCTGCCTCCTTAACTAGATCTGGTAAAGCATAGTCCTGCAAACCCTCCAGTCTCTGAACTTAGTTTTATCATGTTAGAAACTGACTGTCCTATAAAGGCCATGGCCACTACCAGGTGTTTTCCCTCCAAAGTCTGATCAAATGGAGTTTAGCACTGATAGGCCTCCACCAGGCTCTTGATAAACACAGACGGTGGCTCTACCCTTCCTTAAAGCACCTATCTTACCTTATCAAGTTGGTGGGGCATAGAAGCCTCTCTGAAACCCAGCACGAGAGCCCGGCAATAGACTGTCACTATCTCCCTACCATGAGGAGTGTTGAAGTCAGGTCAGTTGAGAAGAAACCTCACATCTATCTCATTACACATTTGTGAGTGCCAGGAACATTTGTACAGGCTTCTAGGAAAATCCTTTCCTTCTCTTTTGTGGTGAATAAGACCTGTAGAAGCTGTTGACAATCATCCCAGGTGGGCTGGTGGGAGAACATGAGTGACTCCACAAGTCCTGTTAGACTAGCAGGGTTTTCTAAAAAAAAAATAAGGGTGATTAGTTTTCTGATTCTATAAATCAGCTGATGAAAACTGCCAGTATTGGAGGGGCTGAAGATTTGGGGCATCCATAGGGGGTCTGTAGATACTCAGGTGCAGACTCACAGATGAGTCTGTCCTTCCTGGATTTTGGGCTCAACAGCTGTGTTCCAGGAGCAGGTCTGGTGTTCCAGTGCCTTGATCAGTGGCAGGAGGAGGTTGAGGAGTGGGAGGTAGAGATGGCTGGGGTTGGGTTTATGGTGGAGGAAGGGGAAGGGGCCATTTGGGAGCCCCCTCAATTTCAGAATAAATTTCAGAAGAGGGAGCAGAAGGTTTAGGCAGCTACATTTTGGGAGGAGCCTTTACTTTCAGTTTGTTTTCTATTGATTCCTTGAGAGCCAGGCCACGGTAGCCTGGCTTGGGACCCCATACCATGGTTTGAACAAGGGTGGGGGTTCCTAGACCAGGTCTTGCCAAACAGTTATGTATGGCTGTTGATTGGGATGAGACTCTGGTCCTTCTTGAAAGACTATTGCCTTAATCTAAAAAATGATGACCAAATCACAAGTGCCATCCGCTGACAAACCAATATCAAAAACGTGCCATTCTGAGGCCCAAAAGGTTTGCCATGGTCTTTTCTTGACTTCAACAGAAGGAATATAAGCCCTAGCTCTAACTTCAGTCCAATGGTCCAGAGTCAAACAAAGGGGAGTCGTCATGGTTTGTCCCATCATCCTAGTCACAAGAAACAGGAAAATTTACAAAAAAGGATAAGATACATGCTGACAAGCATCTGCTTCCACTTGGATGACTAGAAACAGAGAAAATATCCAGATGGTTGAGAGGGTGTGTGGCCTCTCTTTAGTAGGAGGGTCACCGCTTCACTCATGCCCTCTAGATGGGACAATGGCCCCTCCACGATTGGAGTGTCCCCACAAAATAGAAACTGTGACAGGGAAAATACCAAAGCAAGAATCGAAAGTAAATCTGAGCGGCGTCGCACAGAGACAGGATTTAGACAGGTAAACAGACAGACAAGTACAGACAGAATCTTACCTCCAAGGGTGTCCTTAAATCTCGTGTGGTCTCAGATCCTGGACAAGCCCCTAAATGAAAGACCCTTGCAGTGGGGAGACCCTCACTCAAGTCTCAGTATATTACGACACCCAAGATCTCCCAAGAGACCGATCTTGATGCAATCAGCAAGAGGTTTATTTGGGAACCAGTAGGCTGGGGATGACTCATGAACCACACTGGGACAGAGGAGTTTGACCCCGAGCTCAAGGGGTAAGTGGTTTATAAAGGCAAAAACTGCAAACACCTGACAATAACCAACAGTATTGGGTAAGCTAGCAAGTTTGCATAACGGGTTCATGGAATAGTCAAGGCCTTATTTATGTATAAACATTTCTTGGACCAAAGAGTGGTTGGGTGGAGGAATGTTACCATCTGTATTTGGTTAGCATATCCTGGAACATTGGGTCACAAAGTTCAACTTCTCAGGCTCGTGTCTAGGGGCCTAAATTTTTCCACTCTCTGTCACAATCTCTCAACGCCAATAATCCAATAATTGTATAGAATCAATAAGCCCAGTGTGCTACATCTACTCCAGTAGTGACTCGCATTACAGGTTTAGAAACCTGGAAGCAGTCCTGAAGCAAATAGTTTTAGGGATACTTAGCCTCCTGGAACCTTGGAATTCCAATAGCATGTATACTCAAAACTTGTCCCGGTGTTTGTCTCGTGTATGGATCTGTGTGCCCTCTTTCAGTATTTTTTTTTTTATTATTATTATACGTGCCTTTCAGGATTGATTTTGGCATATAGCTAAGCCTCTACCAGTGTTCCAATGGTTCGTAGAAAGTCTTTCCAGCCGACCCTGAGCTTGGAATTCAGTAAGAATGTTACCAATTTATTAACACTCAAATTTATGTCTAGTAGAGATAGTGAAAACAATCAGGCATTACAATTTACTTGAATAGGTCTAGAAATCTCAGGGCTAGTCTATATAGTAATTGCTTAGGACAATAGCCGAGTCACACCCAAACACAGGAATACACAATGGCCTAGGAAATAGGTGGGTTGTAGTATTATTCATGAAAGGGTTATTAGAATGAAATTCTCCTGGTGCATGTTTTTTTCACCATGCCCAGATAAATAGCACAATCAAGTATTTACTACAGGGCCCCTGTTGTTGGATTTAACAATAGACTAGCATTGTATCAGAGCATTCACCTGGCTCCTGTGTATAGATGATCTTAGTTAAGGATGGAAGGGTTAGTAGAAAAGAATTCCCCTGGTGCACTTTTTTTTCAGTAGGCCCAGAGGAATAGCACAATCAAGTATTTACTACAGGGCCCCTGTTGTTGGATTTAACAATAGACTAGCATTGTATCAGAGCATTCACCTGGTTCCTGTGTATATCTGATGGTAGTTAGGGTTGTTCCTGTTCTCAGTTGTAAACACAGCCTGGCTCCTGCCATTTTTTTATGTATACATTTTCTTTGTTTTGTTTTAAGAATCAGTGTGCCTTGATGGATGTATTTACCTAGCCTTCTTGTTTTTCTTCTGTATTAAAAAGCCTGGTGTTTGCTTGGAGAAAATTACTTTAAAATACAGCACTCCCTTATATTGTGTCCGTTTGTCACCCTTTGCTCACCAAATCCATGCCCACCTGCCGGAACCTCTAATTTTCATGATCGTCGGGAGGGCAGCTGGTTCTGGTCCATGGCACCAGAGGACATCAGTCCAAAAGCTGAGGTTCAAGTTAATTTTTCTAAAGATTTTTATGCACCCTCTTTTTTTCTTGCTTTAGCAATCTAGAGTGACTTATATGGATTGACTTATTAAACTTTTTAATAGAGTTTGCTCAATTGCCTAATGCTTCCCCATGCATCAGACTTTACCAGAAGCTAAATAAAGTGCGAGACTGAAGGAGGAGGTACAGGGTTTAAGGAGAGGTGTTGGGTAGAGTCTTGAACCTCCAGGAGGCTGGCCAGTGTGGTAAGGATATTTCATGTTTTTGAGAGTTCTCTCCATACCACCCTGTGCTGGAATTGCCTTGCACATAAATATTGAACAATATACCACACCATGCAAAGGCTGTGTTTTGGTCATATGTTCTGTCAATTCTAGACTGTTGTTTCCATTTTAAATCCTTAGAATTTTATATCCTGTTAGTCTTAGTGTTGTTGCCCAACTCACTATGTGCCTTCTTCACATAATTCTGTTTTGAAAGTTATGTGTAAAATTCCTTTTCTTTCTGGATCATAGCACAACTTTTTGCAAGAAATGTTTTTTTAATTTGTCAAATTCATAGCAGTAAATTGGAATATCAAAACATATGTGCGGAGGTCACATACTTACAAACAGTGTAGGTTATAAAAGGCACAAATGGGCAAATATATCTCATAGATCTCCCTTCCTTGAGAAATAATATAAAAATTAAAATAAAATTAAAACCCCCTTGTTATATCTCAAAGTGTATGCTGTTAAATCTGTTACATATTGTCTTAGTCAGGGTTTCTATTCCTGCACAAACATCATGACCAAGATGCAAGTTGTGGGGGAAAGGGTTTATTCATCTTACACTTCCATACAGTTGATCAGCAAGGAAGTCAGGACTGGAACTCAAGCAGGTAAGGAAGCAGGAGCTGATGCAGAGGCCATGGAGGGATGTTCTTTACTGGCTTGCTTCCCCTGGCTTGCTCAGCCTGCTCTCTTATAGAACCCAAGTCTACCAGCCCAGAGATGGTACCACCCACAAGGGGCCCTCCCCCTTGATCACTAATTGAAAAAAATGCCCCACAGCTAGATCTCATGGAGGCACTTCCCCAACTAAAGCTCCTTTCACTGTGATATCTCCAGCCTATGTCAAGTTGACAATCAAAACCAGCCAGTACACATATTTACTCTCATGTTTGTTTAAATAAATGATTTTAACAGAAAACATTTTCATATTTAACATTTGGCAAAGCACATAGAGAGCATGCCATGACTGATATTTGTGATGGCAACCCATTGGCTCTTCTTAAGTATCTTGCTCATCAATGAAGATTCAAATTCATCACCCTCTTACCCATGGACCTCAAAAAGTTAACTATATGTTTTTCAGTGCTCATACACACAAAAGGGCTGACAGTGGCATAGATGTGAATCATAAAGAGGTCGATAGAGTAAGATGTTGGATCATCCAGGAACATAGTTCTTAAGCAGGAGACAATGCTGTCATAGGTGGTCATCAGCACAAAGAAACTCATGAGCATCAGGATGGTTTTGGTGGCACTTTGCTCTGGGGAATTTTTTGGGGAAACCTTGGTTCCCTGAAGATGCTGGGTTTGCTTCCTGTGCATGTATAACAGGGCCACCATGAACCAAGTTGAGAGGACCATGAGACTAATAAGACAAAATTCCCTGATGGTTAGCAGCATAGAATATATGCTTTGCATGAAGTAACTCAAGGGTAGAATAGAGCAGGACTGAGTAACATAAAGAAATTTATTCATGGTTAAATTGGGTGTGGCAATGATAGATACCAAGAGGTGACTGCTAATTAACATATAGAGAACACTCAGCAAAAGAATGGCACATAAGATATGATTGGGAGATATATGCTTGAACTTTGCTAAACAGGAGTTTCTGGGACTAAGAATGATGGCCTGGAGGACACTCAACATGCTGGTAGTACAAAGGGAGAGACCCCTCAAAATTCTGTACAGGTACAGAAGGAATTTACATATGATGTCATCCCACCCACTCCTAGAAATAAAAATGTCTGTGGCTATGAATGCTTCTACCAGTAGCATCAGTAGGTGGATTAGGGACAAGAGACTAATGGCCAGGTCAGTGAGTCTGGGCTTGTGCCCACGAATGAACTTGAGGATGTGGAAGAGAAGAAGGAAGCAGTTTCCTGAGATGCCAATGCCAATTGCAGAGAAAAATATGTTCCCTATGTTAGAATTAGTATGTAGTCTGCTGTTCTTATTCATTGTATGTAAGAACAGTGTCCAAGGAGAGAAGAACAGAATCTCACTCCTTCCTCCTTGGCAAGTCTGTTCCCCTCACCATAATCCACTGAAGACCCCAGCTGCACCTGACCCCCCAGACCATCTCACCTGTCCTAAGCTGAACCATGGCCTAATCCTGTGTCCTATGGTGGCTGCATAAGTCCCTGAGCTCCCTGAACATAAAATACTGCACACATCATAGATTATATCTTTTCTTATTTAACATGTGTTGGTTTTCTTGGAGAAGGAACTGTATCTTACTTGATTTTTATCAAGAACATATTCACTTCCAGCAACATTACAGAGTTTTACTATTTTTGTTGAGTTTGAATGAGGAGGATTTCGTGAAAATAATCAGTCCTTCCCAATGAAAGAGGTCAATTGGACTAAAAAATACTCTAATACCAAATTTCTTAATATATTTATATATCAAATGTTAAGAATTATAATATGTGATTCCCGACATTTCTTCTTCATTCCACAGTCTCCCATTTTAACCAATTATGACCTAGAATACTCTGAGGCTGAGCTCCAGTCACTGCCTCATGAACACATAAACAGCCATGTGCCTGTGTGCAAGTAGGCACTAGGTATAAAAGGGAATGCTGTTTACACACCCAACATGGCAGTGTTCTAGCACAATATGGTCTCTGTGGAGATTTCACCTGATTGTTCTCGCATGCAGTACCTTATGTTTATGATCTGGGAGATATAGTAAGTGGTCAGCTCCAGCCCTTCTTTAAACAGAACATGAAATATAAATAAATTATTAACAGCAGAACATTGGAGTGAAGTCCTTTCCAGAGAACTCAGGTTGACATTTCTGTCTTTGAATGATGCTCTGTATCTTCATCTTGCATGTTTCTAATCTCAATCTAGAACTGCCTCCAAGAGAAGAGCAAATTGGGCAAATGTCTGCAGGAGCTTACTCCATGTCTTCCTTCAGGATGTCAAGTCTGGGGGAAATAGAAATACAGATAAAAGGGTTTGCATTAAAACTCTTCTCAATGGAAGCTAGAGATAGAACACCAGGAACTGAAGCGGTCTGCAACCCTAGAAGAGGAACAACAATATGAACTAAACAGAACCCCCAGAACTCGAGTTTCTAGCATCATATGTAACAGAAGCTGACCTGGTCAGCCATCATTTGGAGGAGAGGCCCCTTGGTACTGCAATCTTTATAAGCCCCAATACAGGGGAACGCCAGGGCCAAGAAGTGGGAGTGGGTGGGCAGGGGAGCAGGGAGGGGGGAGGGGACTTTCAGAATAGCATTTGAAATGTAAATTAAGAAAATATCTAATAAAAAAGAAAGGAAAAAAAAACTCTTCTCAATGATAAAAGAATCTCTGGTGGAATCACCATGCCTGACCTAAAGCTGTACTACAGAATAATTGTGATAAGAACTGCATGGTACAGGTACAGTGACAGACAGGTAGACCAATGTAATAGAATTGGAGACTCAAAAATGAACCCACACACTTATGGTCACTTGATCTTTGACAAGGGAGCTAAAACCATCCAGTGGAAAGAAGACAGCATGTTCAACAAATTGTGCTGGCACAACTAGAGTTTATCATGTAGAAGAATGTGAACTGATCCATTCTTATCTTCTTGTATAAAGCTCAAGTCTAAGTGGATCAAGGAACTCCACATAAAACCAGAGACACTGAATCTTATAGAGGAGAAAGTGGGGAAAAGCCTCGAAGATATAAGCACAGGGGAAAAATTCCTGAATAGAACAGCTTGTGTTGTAAGATCGAGAACTGTCAAATGAGACTGCATAAAATTTCAAAGCTTCTTTAAGGCAAAAGACACTCTCAATAAGTCAAAAAGGCCACCAACAGATTGGTAAAGTGTCTTTACCAATCTTAATCAGATAGGAAACTAGTATCCAATATCTATCTATCTATCTATCTATCTATCTATCTATCTATCTATCTATCTATCTATCTACACACACACACACACACACACACACACACACACACACACACACACACACATATATATATATATATATGACGGACTCCAGAAATTCAAATTATCATATTAAAAATGGGGTACAGATAAACAAAGAATTGTCGAGTGAGGAACACCTAAGGTCTGAGAAGACCCTGAAAAAAAAAGTTCAACATCCTTGATCATCAGGAAAATGCAAATCAAAACAACACTGTGATTCCACCTCACACCATTCAGAATGGCCAGGATCAAAAATTCAGGTGACAGCAGATGCTAGCAAGGATATAGAGAAAGAGGGACACTCCTCCATTCTTGGTAGGATTGCAAACTGGTACAACCACTCTGTAAATCAGTCTGGTGGTTCCTCAGAAAATTGGACATAGTACTGCCAAAAGATGCAACAATTCCTGTCCTGGGCATATACCCAGAAGATGTTCCAACTGGTAATAAAGACACGTGCTCCACTATGTTCATAGCAGCCTTATTTATAATAGCCAGAAGCTGGAAAGAAGCCACATGTCCCTTAACAGAGGAATGGATACAGAAAATTTGGTACATTTACACACTGGAGTACTATTCAGTAATTAAAATAAATGAATTCATGAAATTCTTGGGCAAATGGATGCATCTGGAGGATATCATCCTGTGTGAGTTAACCCAATCACAAAAGAACACACATGGTATGTACTCACTGTTCAATGGATATTGGCCTAGAAACTTAGAATATCCAAGATACAATTTGCAAATACATATAACTCAAGAAAAAAGAAGACCCAAATATAGATACTTGTCCTTCCTTAGAATGAGGAACAAAATAGCCATGGAAGGAGTAGCAGAGAGAAAGTTCAGAGCTAAGACAGAAGGAAATACCATCCAGAGACTGCCCCACCCGGGGATCCATCCCATATACAACCACCAAGCCAGACAGTATTCTATATGCCAGAAAGATTTTGCTGACAGGACCCTGATATTGCTCTCTCTTGTGAGGCTATGCCAGTGCCTGGCAAATACAGAAGTGGACACTCATATTCAACTATTGGATGGAGAACAGAGCCCCTAAAGGTGGAGCTAGAGAAAGTTCCCAAGGAGCTGAAGGTGTCTACAACCCTATATGTGGAACAACACTATGAACTAACCAGTACCCCCAGAGTTTGTGTCTCTAGCTGCATATGTAGCAGAAGATAGCCTAGTTACCCATCATTGGGAAGAGAGGCCCCTTGGTCTTGCATTCTTTATATGTGCCCGTACAGGGTAATGCCAGGGCCAAGAATTGGGAGTGGGCTTGTAGGGGAGCAGGTCTGGGTAGGGTTATAGAGAACTTTCGGGATAGCATTTGAAATGTAAATAAAGAACTTTATATGCCCCAGTACAGGGGAAAGCCAGGGCCAAGATCTGGGAGTGGGTGGGTAGGGGTTCAGATCAGGGGATGGGGGACTTTTGGGATAACATTTGAAATGTAAATGAAGAAAATATATAATAAAATTTGGAAAAAAGAAAATAAACAATTGAAACAATTGAAACAATTGAAAAAAGAAAAACAAAAACTAAAAAAAAAGGAAAAAAGTGTGCTTTATTGCTTATTAGAGAATTAAAGGAAAATTGTACAACTCAGCCTTGAAACACCAACTTTATAGGAGTCTACACATGCTCTTTCCGTAAATGAGGTCTCACACTTTTCCAGGATCCTGACAGCCTAACTACAACTTTATATTTGTCAATATGCTGTATGTGCTGTAGAATTGTTATAGATTCTTGATTAGACATTGACTTAATAAATCACCATGATCACACCCATTTGGTAGGAAAGCTTTTATTGTATGTCACTGCTAATAATATATTATCCAGGGTAGCAGGTGAAAGACCTTAAGGCAGAGACCTATGGGCAGGAACTGAAGCACAATCATGGAGGTTTGCTATTTACTGGTTTGGCTTCATGGCTTTCCTTGTCTGTATTCTTAAGTATCTACCAGCCAGGCCCTATACTCACACTGAGGTGGGACTTCTCATAAAGATCACAAATCAAGAAAATTCACCACATGTATGCTCCCATCTCAATCTGATGGGGCAATTAGCTAAACTGACTTTACCTTCTCCCATTCTAAATTATTTACTCTGTGTCAAAAGAAACAAAGAAACAAACAAACCAAAACAGCTGGCCCAGTTGACCCCTTGTCAGTGTGACATAAAAACATCACTGTTCCACTGTTAACCTTGTCTTTTTTTGTTCCCATGATGTCATACTAATATCAACATTTTAATATAAAAATTTGATTACTTTAAAAGTTTAGTATGCAAACCTAAATCTTCAAATCTTGATCAACATGCAAAGCCTCTCCATAATTTTCAATCTCTAAAATATTCAGCTCTCTTATATTTTCAAAATTTCTATAAAATACTTATAGACTCTGTAAAACTCCAAACTCTCTGTAAAACTCCAAAATCTATTCATTTAAAAGGTCAATGTCTCTTAATACTAGGCCCCTGTGACATAAATCGTACCTTAAATATTTTCTTGTTCCCCACAAGAAGAACCAGGGCACAGTCATAATCAAATTCAACAAAGTCCAACAGTGTCAATTTTCTTGACTCAGTAACAATCTATCCCAGCCAGAGGTGACAAGATGCAGTGTCACTTCCTGATTCATCCTTGCTTTCAGAACCAGTACAACCCGAGAGACTCTTTTTGTTCCCTAATAAAAATGACATTATTGGGGCTGGCTTACAAGTTCAGAGTTTAAGTCCATTATCATCAATGTGGGAGCATGGCAGTATCCAGACAGGCATGGTGCAGGCAGAGCTCAGAGTTATATGTCTTCATCCAAAGGCTGCTAGTGGAAGTCTGCCTTCCAGAAAACTAGGGAGCACTTCATACTCATCAAAGGTAAAATGTATGAAGAGGAATGCTCAGTTCTAAATCTCTATTCTCCAAATGAAAGGGCAGCCACATTCATTAAAGAAATTTTAGTATAGCTCAGTGCACACATTTCACCTCACACAATGATTGTGGGAGACTTCACCACCCCAGTTTTACCAATGGACAGATCCTTGAAACAGAAGCTGAGAGACTCTTAAGCTACCAACTTCAGTGTGAGCAGGAGATGCAGCCTCAACCATATCTGAACCTGTGTGTCTCTGTGCTGAACCCAAGAAAACACTTTTCAGAAGGTTTTTAATTGTTCCAGCAAGGGAAACAATTCACTTCAGTGGTTCTTAAAATACAAATTACTCTCATAAAATCTTTAAGAGACTCTCAAACTTCTCTCTTGATCTTCCTATGCCAAGTCTCCATCATCTGCAATGGTGTCCGCATTATAGTCTGAGACCACACAGAATAATCCACTAAGATATCAGCATCCTATGTATCCTACAGCTTAATGTTTCCAAATGCTTCTTCAATTTCCAAATATCACATGGTCAGGGCTGTCACAGTAATCCCTATAACCTAGTCCCAATTTCTGCCTTGGTTATGCCTTCTGTTGCTGTGATAAAATAGCATGATGGAAAGCAAGTCAGGGAGAAAGGGATGATTTCACCATACAGCTTGTAGTTCTTCATTCAGGGAGGCTATTTGAATGAACTTGATATTTATGTACAAACATAGATCACCGTGTCAGAGGGATAAGGCAGTGTGCTGTCAGCTCTCCAGAGCAGGTCCAGGCAGTGCTAGTGTCAGGGTCACTTCGGAAACCTCAGCCCTACAAAACTGAAGCTCTTGGGAATTCAGGAAGGTACAGAGCCTGTGACTCCTCAGTGATATTCTCAACATCGTGGCTTCAGGGATTCTGGCTTTGAAAGCACTGGAAACCCTTATCTTTCTGGAGGTGGAATTCCACAGGAGCTAAGAGAAAACTTATAGTGATGGATTGCTTGCAATCAGGAATACCTGTGTACCAGGAATAATATAGTTGACATTTGTCTATCATCCTGTTACATCCAAATTTCACTAACCATACAATTCTATATAATTTTATATCATAAAATTCAGCAGCATGCAGTGGTGGCAGATTCCTTAATTCTAGCACTTCAAAGACAGATATTTGTGGATGATTAATTTCAAGACCTAACTGGTCTACAGAGTGAGTTCTAAGACACCCATGGCTACACAGAGAAATCGTGATTTGAAAAATACAAACAACAAAAAGATTCAGTGAGGCATGCAAATTCTAGAAAGTTGTATATTTTCTAGAGAAAATACTCTGGTAGTATGAACCCTCCTCAGATACAAGCCACAAGGAAATCTCTAGGTTTTCCCTTCCTAGTTGAGTCTCAGCAGCTCACACCTTCCTGGCTGAGCATGGGTTAGGAGCCCAGAACAGAAGACCCACACTCTCTCATCTGCAGAATTAAAGGACACTGATCTATCAGAGAGGGCAGGAGAGAGTAAGCTGTGTCAGATCTGGACAATCTATTGCACCATGCACTGTGAATGCATTTTGCACAATGTAACAAAAGAGGCTTCTTTCAAGAAACATGAAATTCTTTACATGGTGTACATATTACCAGGAAAGGTCACCAGTTTCTGAAACAGGTCCCATAAAAAGAGGCTACACTGGGAAGAAATGAAGGAAGGAAGGCATTTTGGCAGATTACAAAAGGAATCATGTATGGAACAGGAAACTACAAAGAGAAACCTGAGCAGTCTTCAGTTAAAGTTGATTGCTAAGGCTGTGACTGCTCAGAGAGGAAAAATGGAAATCTCCGTATATCAAGGAGGCCCTGTTTTTAGCCTTTGTGTCCTTACACAGTTACCAAACTTGTGGACAGAGCAGACCAATAGGATCATCGCAAAGGAGGGGTTGGGAGGTCTTAAGGGCCAACAGTTTGAAGGTGTTGTTACTCAGTCAGGATGTCTACCTTTGGCACATTCATCATTTAAACCTAGAAAGAAACTAGGGAGAGATGGCAGGTATATCGGGGAAGGCAGGAAAATCACCCAGCAGATGCCAACACTGTTTCCAGAGATGTCAAAAATGAATGAACTTTGCAAATATGATGGGCAAACCATGAAGAGCCCTTAGGCTGAGGAACGGCAGCTGTTTTTAAAATTCTGTGTAACAATTGTGTTTGAAATCTTAAAGCCTTTGCCGCCACCGTGTCTTTTTTCTTAGACAGGCAGTGAGAGTGCTACCTTTCTAAATAAACCTCCAGGAACAGAAGGTTCAGATACCCCAGCGAGGCAGCGTGGCACAGATTCCAGCCATCAACATGGATCCTGCATAGTGCTGCAGCACAACCTCCTTCCCTCATCACCCAGTGATGCCTCCTGAGAGGCTCGGCCTTGCTGCTAAACAGCTGTGACCTCCTTCCCAGTGCATTTGTATTATCATCAAACTATAAAGCATATTTATTCAATGACTGGAACACAGAAATGATTAATGAATACAAATATCATGTCCATTAGGACCACACTCACTATTTAGTAACAATCCATGTCCTGTCACCTCATCACCACAGTGGCTCAGGTGACCATTCATACCAGACAGAACGAGGATAGTGGAAGACATAATTTATGGAGTTAAAAAGGGAATGTAAAGGGTCTTAAGAAAACTGCAGGCTATAAATTTCATCATGGGGCACTCTGTTATGTGAGTTTTTAACATACCACCCATTTCCTTTTTAAAGTTTTTTTTTTTACCTTCTAAGTATTCACTCTATAGTAGGCAGTATAGTAACACCATTCCTTTTATAGTACAAAATTAAGCGAAGGAAAAATATTTGCTTAAATTTGAAATTAAAACATCAGTACCTTTCAAGATGCATACAAAACATCACTTCTAATATCCTCTGGAAATTATACCATACAACTTACCTTTGATTAAGTAAATTTTGTAAATAGTTCAGAAAAATCAATTGAAATTAAAATTAACAGTCATCTTATAAAAAATTAGGTAAGTTTAGGACCTTAAGGAAATGAATACTGCAGGAAGAAAATGCACTTGGTGCAGCACACAGTACCCTGTGCTGAGAGCCTTCAGACTCAGCTTTCCCATGGCAGAGGCTGAAACTCCCCCTGCAGCTCCAGAGCTCCTCCTCCCACAGCCTGCCTGGGTCCCAGCCACCTTCTGACTCTGTACTTACTCAGGGCACTTACTCAGATGGAAGTGGTAGGACAGGTGGAATCTGAGCCTGAGGAGATCCTGCACTGGCTTAGGTGACGGGAGCCTTTAAAGCATCTCTGCAGCCTGTAATTTTAGTGACTCTCAGTGACAAGTTCCCACTGGAGAGCAGGGACATGTGGGATCCCACTGGGAAATTTTACCTGTTGAGTTGACTGTGCTGGATAACATCTGTCTTGGGTGATCTGGGCTCAAACTTTTCACTGAGCTTCCTTGGCACACCTGTAAGTTAGAACAAGATACAATGTAGTCCACACAAACTAGCTAATTTTCCCCTCAGCCAGAAGGAACACAAACTAAACTTCTACTGTGGAATTCATCTGCCAGCAGTGAGACTCCTGGTGCCTTCCTTGAGCTTCCATGTTTCTGATTAAATATACATAGTGAGTGACAGTCTGTGTCTTCCAGGATCCTTCAAAACACGGAGAACATGTTTCCAAGAAATTTTTGTTCATTGTCTTATGACTTCCAGATTTCCTTTGCTTAATAAACAGTAAATGTACTTAAATTAAATGTAGAGATGAAGGGAAACATTGGAGATTGGGGCTCTGCAATTATAGGCAGCTTGAACCTAACTGTTTTTAGTGTCAACCAGGATTATTCTCCCCAAGCATCTTGAATGGCCAGCTTTCTCCTCACAGATGGAGTTAAGAAGTCTTAATATTTGTATGTACAGAAATGACAGATCATTTTTCTTTTGTCCCCTAGGTATTTTATACAGAGTAATATAAAGATCTTTTTTCCCATTTTTATTAGATATTTTCTTCATTTACATTTCAGATGTTATCCCAAAAGTCCCTTATACCCTCCCCAATCCCCTGCCCTGCTCCCCTACCCACCCACTCCTACATCTGGCCCCTGGCATTCCCCTGTACTGGGGGATATAAAGTCTGCATTACCAAGGCGCCTCTCTTCCCAATGATGGCCAACTAGGCCATCTTCTTCTATATATGCAGCTAGAAACATGAGCTCAGGGGGTACTAGTTAGTTCCTGTTATTCTTCCACGTATAGGATTGAAGACCCCTTCAGCTCCTTGGGTACTTTCTCTAGCTCCTTCCTTGTGAGTCCTGAGTTCTATCTAATAGCTGATTGTGAGCATCCACTTCCATGTTTGCCAGGCATTGGTATAGCCTCCCACAGCTATATCAAGGCATTTCAGCACTATCTTGCT
>CACVCL010034748.1:0-20804 GCA_902729485.2 Mus minutoides
TTGGTAATGCAAGTTATGATTGATTTATGTACAGAACTCTGAACTTTCCAAGATAGGATAGATAATAGAATATTAGCTCCAAATACATATGGACTGGCCATTGTGAATGTAAATCTCACCTGATAGTTTTTCATAAATGCTGTTATTGTATATGGTCTATTATAGTGAGAGAAAAAGACTTTTATTGGACTGAAGGAGGAAGTGTTGAGAGAATCCCTAGGTGGGGCACAGACTTTTGGCTTAAGCATTTATTCATGCATAGATCAGAGTTGTTATTCTGGGGAGCATAGAATCCAGGTAGAAAAACCTCATCGCTACAGTAGATCATTCAGATGGTGAGAGTCTCCTGCCCTGGCAGAGATGGGGAGGCCCAGGAAACAGGAAAGGGAATGGGTGGCAGGTCCCACAGGCTTCTGAGCTCTCAGAATCAAATCACTCTTCATCAATGCCTTGTTCGACTCTCTGCCAAATGCCAAAGAAACAGCACCCTACCTCCCACCGTGTATGGGTGATAAACATGTGGGAATTGTGTGGCCTGAAGTTCCAGCAAGAGGAGAGGGTGGAGAAGGAGGAGGAAGCCAAGCCCAGAAGTGACGGGGGAGGTCTGCCTGGACCAGCGAGTTGCGCAAACCAGAAAGTGACTCAAACAGCAAAGAACTTCAGCTCTATGCACTCTGGGGGTTATTTATTATGAATTTTCATTCTTTGCTGCCCACTCCACGTGGTTCTTGCCTGAGGTTGGACCGGATGGTCGCGTACAGGTGGTTTAACACTTATTAGAGCAGCTTCATGTTCCTGCTTATCCACGGCAGGAAGTACACAACCTTAGTGAAGACTCCTGAAGAGATTGTCCTATTTGGCCCATAGGACACAATTCCGTAAGCTTTGTTGTTACACACGAGGGGTCCCCCAGAGTCACCCTGTGGGCAGAGAAAGGAAGAACTTAGCTGGCTCCCTCTGGCTCTGCTCTCCCCACCTCCTCCTGGCAAGGCTAACTTTCGATCAGGGCCAGGACAGGTTTTCCAGCTTCCTTCATTCCCAGCCAGCTTTTCCTTTTATCCTAGTCCTAGGCTTTCTCTGAAGTCCTCAGGGATACTCTGAGATAATTTATGCTGCATAGGTTGACAGAGGTTTCTCCACCTTACACATGTGCTACACCCGCAGAAGACACAAAAGCTGCACTTTGGGGTTGTCCCTTCTCTGAGGAGGCTTGAGGGTTTGGCTATTCTCACTCCTTGGCCTCTCCCAGGTCCCTCTCACTCTGCATTTTGTCCATTAAATGCTTGATCCCTACCTTGTAAGTAGCCTGTATTTTCTTTGGGTCTCCAGCACAGATCTGCATGGTCTTGAAATAGTTATGAAAGTATCTTTTGCATTCCTCATCTTTCTGGATGATCAGTTCAGCCTCTCGTAAGCAGGGAGATTTTTCTGTGGCATTGATGGATGTTCTCCCCCAACCAGCCACACTGCACACATCCCCTGGCTTCACCCGGGCCTTGTTCCGGGGCAAGTTGAGGGGCCTCACAGCTTTAGTTATCTTGGCCTTACTCTCCAGCTGATAGGGAAGAAGGAGGAGAGAGCAGCTCAGCTAGGAGCCTGCTAGCCTGAGACTCTTTGAAAGTCTGGATGGAAGAGAGGGAAGAAGCAGGAGGGAAAGAGCACAGGGACAAGGTGGGAGGAATGAGGGATGGGCAGAGGAGTGTAGGTGAGAGGGTACAGGTCTCACCTTTAATAGCATGATGTCACTGGTGTTGTCCTTAGGATTATAAGCTGGATGGGGAATGGCTTTTGCCACAGGGATGATCTGCTGTGTCTCCTCCTTTGCCTTGATGTTGTGGGCCCCCAGTTTGACTGTCATTGAGCTGTGGAGAGAGCAGAGTGGAGAGCAGAGATGTGGAGTCAGAGGTGATGCAGTCCAGGAGCTGTGAAAGGAGGGCTAGGCAGGGTGGGACTCTAGCTGAGGGGACTTTAGGACACAGGAGTGCCTCAGGGTCAGACCTACTCTCTCTGATTCTCAAGGACATAGGACTTTGGGGGGAAAGTCTTGCATCTAGAGAATATGCCAAATTTTGCATCGTTTTAATGTAAACTTTCAACCTCAACCATTGCTTTAGTTTGGCCAGTGCAGTTGAACAACTTACGTGTGCTGCTGGCTCTGACCTCTCACCCTTGGACCTACATTTACCTCTCATCCAACTCCCATTTCCACAGTCCTTCCTTCAAGGGTCCTCACATGGGAACATCCACAGTAGAAGAAAGAAGCTACTTTGGGGTTCTCAGAAGACGTGGACTCGCTTCTTCTCCTCACCTTCCATTGCAGTGAGCAGCTGTCAGCACAAAGTAGTCTCGAATCAGGAAACCTCCGCAGGAATGTCTTTTCCCATCAACTTTCACAAACTTCACACGTGCCATGTACGGGCGGGAGTGGGGCTTGACCTCATGGCCCCCGATGATCTCCTCTGAAAGTTAAAAAGGAGGCTAAATTATGGGTGTCTGGGGGAAGCAGATAGCGTCAGCAGAGGAGAGCAAGGAAGGGAGTGATTGGGGGCTGTGGTCCCCCAAGCCTGATGTAGACAGGATTCCTTGCACATGGAATAATCTTTGCTGTCTTTGAAGCCTCAGAACTCTGTTCTGAGAAGGGGCAGGTAGCACATGTCTTCCAGCCCCTGCTTTACAAATGCATGATGGAAGGGCAAGCTATATCTTCATCATGTTACAGACCCAGGGGATTCTGGGTGGATTGCCATTGGTCTTTCTTTGATAGTGAGGCACCCTAACCCCTATAATGTTGATTGATGTCATTTCCTCACCTTTCACCCCCAAGCCACCTGCACCAACCCCAAGCAGCAGAAGAAAAGCAAAGAAAATCAGGACTGGTGGCATCCTCCCAGGAAAGCTACTCAGGATGGAGGAGGGCAGAAGAGATGCCGCCCTTGGAAGGGGAGGAAGGAGGTGTGGGCTCAGGGGCCTCACAGGCAGTTTAAACCTCTGCTTCTGATTGATGTCATATTACTTAAGGGAGTATTCTGGTTTGGGTAAAAATGGCACTGTCACTATATGGACCTCCAATCAGCTAAGCTCAGGTAAACCCCAAGAACATAGAGGGTTGGAGGCTATGGTTGAGGAGGTCGGAGGCCCCAGGAAGTCCACAGTGACTGCACTGAGACACAAGTGTGTCCTTTTCAATATCTCTAGAAATTAGTTAAATTCAAATAGTACTAAGTTGAGATGCCATCTATCCCCACCCAGAAAAACTATCAGCAAGTCTGAGAACAAATGTTTGAGAGGATGTTGAGAGAGAGAAACAGTGATTTACTGGTGGTGGGAGCACATGCCAACCCGGCCACTGTGGAGGTCAATTTGGAGTCAATTTGTGAAAATATCAAAACTTGAAATACCATAGGCACCAGCTATTTTATTCCTAGGAATATACACAGAGATCTCAGTACCCTGTCATAAAGGTATTTGCACTCTTGTATTAACTAATGCTTTATTCACTACAGCAACTAACTGGAATCAAAATAGTTGTCCATCAACATATTAATATAATAAAACACAGGTGTGTGTGTGTGTGTGTGTGTGTGTGTGTGTGTGTGTGTGTGTGAAAATATTACCTCTAAAGAAAAAATAAAGTTAAAAATATGAAGGTAAATGAGTGGACTTAGAATGAATAATATTAAGATTTATTAATTTTATGTATATGAGTGTTTTGTTTGAATGTATGCTTACATACCAGAAGAAGGCATCAGATCCCATAGGTTTACAGTTATAAATGGCTGTGAGTTGCCATGTGAGTATGGAAAATTGAACCTAGGATTTCTGGAAGAGAAGCTAGTGCTCTTAACATCTGAGTTATCTTTAGGCTTATTGTAGGGGATATATCATATATATTTAATGAATTCCTTTAATACTTCTTAACTGAAGGGTGGGCTCTCCTAGTTTCCTGAAGAAATAGACTATGACTGCCTAGTGTTAGGGAAGTGGAGAGTGGTCACACTAGGTCACACTGTGAGAAGTTGGCTGAATTGTTTCTGCTGATTAATACCAGAAGAAATGAAATCAGAAACCTGGGGACTCAAGGCAGCTAAGCACTTGAATGCACTCTTCGAGGCTCATTGTCATTCTTTCAGCTTCTTTAATAATTGGATTAGGTGGTTACCGGTCAGCAGAGAGCCTTGTCTCACAGACCACCATGTTCAAGGTTATATAAAGCACAATATTTTTTTTCTTCAGAAAACTCTCTGGGGTATGGGCACACTATTTACCCTAACTATTCCCTAGAAATCAAAGAAGGTCATAGGGTCTACTGTGTTTGTTCTGACATTGGTTGGCATTCCAAATTTCTTTTTTGAGAATTATCAACATCAGATGCTCCCATACCATGTGACAAATTCATTATATTCTTACAGAACCTCAGTTCAAACTTCAAGCACAATCACAACTCAAACATTCCCTGTCTAATATCCAAGGAACATTACAAAGGTATGGAGAAAACCTTTGTACACTGTTAGTGGAAATTTTCATCAGTATTGTCATTGTGGGAAACCGAATAAAAGGCTTCTGATAAAACAAAACATTATATAATCTAGTTATCCCACTACTCGGTAAGTGGTAAAAGAATTTGGAATCCCTATGTTACAGAGCATCTGTGCTATCATAGATACTATGGCTGTATTCCCAAGAGCTAAGTGATTAACCCACGTACTGCATGAATAGGAGACAGAGACAATGTGGCACACATGTAATATACAGCACTATCCAGTATCCAGACATTATACACACACACACACACACACACACACACACACACACACACAGACACCTTCTTGCCTCTGTCTTCCAAGTGCTGGATTACAGGTGTGAGCCCTCAAGCCTGACAGATTGCATCAGTCTCATGCCAAGAGCTATCTAACAGGGAGAGAAGCCCAGGAAATCTTTCACACTATGGACACAGCAGACACTGCAAATTTCTAAATAGTAGAGCTGGAGGCTGAGGGTACCCTGGGTGCCTCACCATAGTAGAGCTGGAGGCTGAGGAGACCCTGGGTGCCTCACCATAGTAAAGCTGGAGGCTGATGAGACCCTGGGTGCCTCACCATAGTAGAGCTGGAGGCTGAGGAGACCCTGGGTGCCTCACCATACATCTTTCTTTGTTAGTGAGTCTCCCCAACCATTCTAATCTTGATTGGCATCATTTCCTCAATTTTTACCCATAAGCCATATAGAGATGGATTTTCTAGCATTCTCCCATTCTAGTACCCAACACATGTTGTGTTTTTAGTAAATGTTTGGTTGCATGTATAAAGGCCCTCAACTTAGCCAGAGAGGTTGGTGGGCCGGTGCTAGTTGAATTCAGAGCCAGGAAGATATTGGAAGACTGTGTTGCTCAGATGAGAATATCTGGGGACATGCAGAAAGAAGTGCAGAGGACAACTAAAACTAGACTGTAAAGGTAGTGGAGTGTGCAGTGCAGGATCTTGTTAGCCTGGGCCTCTTTCTTCTGTAGGGCTGAAAGCAGACTTAATTAGGGAAGGCTAAAAGAAGGTGAGGAGAAGGGTGATCCTGTAGGAGGACCAGCAGTGTTAATTAATCTGGATCCCTGAGATCTTTCAAACACTGGACCACCAAACAGACAGCATACACCAGCTGATATGAGGCCCCCAACACACATACAATAGAGGACTTCCAGGTCTGTGTTCAATCAGAGATGATGCACTTAACACTCAAGAGACTGGAGGCCCCAGGGAGTTTAGAGGTCAGGTGGGGTGGGGGGGTGGGGGCATCCACGTGGAGATGGGGTGGGGTGGGGAGGAGGTGTGGGATGTGGAGCATTGGAGGGTGAATGTGGAGGAGGCAGGGAATAGAATGTGGAGTGTAAAAAATGAATTAAAAATAGACCTAAATAAATAAATAAATGTGTTAATATTCTTCAGCTGGTGAACTCACCACATTGTAGGCTTGTTCCTAAAGCTATCTTTATTCTCTGCCACATTCTTTCTAAGGATGATCCAGTCTCCGGAAGGTGAAAAAACAAAACAAAGCAAAACAAAACAAAACAAAACTGGAAGATGCTCTTGCCTACTAACTTTCTAAGAACACATCCCTTACTCAGACCTTGTTGAGAACCTAGCCAGTGTCAGATTTCCAAGTCTGGGTTTGGTATCTGAGGTTCAGAAACACCCTGGTTCCAGTGCCAGGACAATTCCTGACTACTGCTGGGCAGAAAGTCACCAGAGGAGTCATGGGACAGCATCAATGCCACAGGAGTGTTCACTCACCTGCTCCAGCTCTGAGAGGCAGAAGTAAGATCAGGAGAATCAGGACTGGTGGCATCTTCCCAGGAAGGATGCTCAGGATGGAGGAGGGCAGAGGAGACACTGCCCTTGGAAGGGGAGGCAGGAGATGTGGGCTCAGGGACCTCACAGGCCTTTTAAACCTATGCACCTCTGCTTCTGATTGATGTCACATTACTTAAGGAAATATTCTGGTCTGGGTGAAAATGACACTGTCACCACACTGACATCCTATGAGCTAAGCTGGGATAAAGACCAAGAGTGTAGATGGTTGGAGGCTGTGGTTGAGGAGGCCTGAGACCCCAGGAAGTCCACAGTGACTACATGGAAATAAGTGTGTCCTTTTCTAAGGCTTAGTCACTTTTGTAGCTGGTAAGATCTCTTTTGGTTTCCTTGGTTTTCTCTTCTTTTATTTTTCATTCCTATCCTTCCCTTTTCTTTTCTTATTTAAAAAACAGTACTGATAACCAATTTATCCTAACAACTGTTAGAGCACACTACAAACACACTCACAAAGTTACCCAGGACTTAGTGACAACTGATACTGCTCTATATCTGATGGGTAATATTGCATGCAGTTCACCATGGCATTAGTATTTGGGACAACTGATCATACTGTGGAATATCTGTTCCAATATTCTGATGGATTAATCTGAACTCACTCTGACTCTCCTGGAACTGCTAGAAGTCACAGAGAAATCTCAAAAGCAAGTGCTTGTTCCATATCCAATGATCATGTGTTACTGTCATACATAGTTAAGTGTAAGAATGGATCACAAATGACAGGTGCAGTTTACCTGTTTGCTAGGTTTTATCATTTAACTCTGTGGCAAGAGCTTGAGGACTGAATTCAGTGGTCATTGAGATTAAGTCAGCATCAGATTCCCTGCTGATGACTCCAGTGGTATTTCCTACAATGTTGCCTAGCATTCCCTATAGAAAAGCCAGGACCGTGATTAGGTCTTGAATGAGTATTTAATGGATTACACCCAGGAGTGAGAGACACAGGGATGCAACCCATGAAAATGCTCATCTTGACTGGAGAGAGCTGAGAGACTGTGCTTAGAGCACTAGATGGTGAGAGCTGTGTGAATTCACTCTGGGAGGTGAGGCAGGCTGGCCTTACCCTGAACACAGGTGTGTGTGTGTGTGTATCCAAAAAACCTTCAGAGGTACCAGATTCCTGCTTTCCCATTGCTGCTTCTTGGATTTCATATAATTTGAATTTTCTCCTCTCATATTTTGCAACCAAGGAAGGCTTTTTTGTATTAGTTGGGAACTAAAGTCCTGATTAGTTGGACCAAAATTAACAAATTAGTTGGATCAAAATTAATCCTCTAGTCCACAGGGATGCAACATTTTGGTTTTTCTGGGTTACATTAAGAGGATAACTGTTTTGGGATACACATTACTTACAGAAGTAATAATGAATATTGATTATTTCCCTGAAAATGGGCTGTGTGTAAATGACACATTATAGGCAAACACAGATGAGCTACAAAAGCCTTCAAAATTTAACAGTCTTTGTATCGCTTGCAAAGTAGAGAAAATCCTTTAAAACCATGGAACATGGTCTGTGTTTGGGAGATCTAATGCATAAATTGAACAAATGTAAGTATTAAAATTTACCTTGCTTGTTTCTCCCTTAAAAG
This sequence comes from Mus minutoides, assembly GCA_902729485.2. NCBI lineage: Eukaryota > Metazoa > Chordata > Mammalia > Rodentia > Muridae > Mus > Mus minutoides. The sequence continues at coordinate 7,946 of CACVCL010034748.1, forward strand.
TAAAGGGCAAATGTGAACCTCCACAGATATGCAAAGCAACTTTTGAGAAGACAACATGAATCTGGGAGGATATGGAACATGGCTTTTCAGAAATGGAAGTTTCATTCCCTGGCTTGAAGGACACAGCTCTGACCTCAGTGAATTCCTAAGGTGCTGCTGAGATACTTTGGTTCTAATCTTACTGATAGTGTGCTTAACACTTTAGATTGAAATATATATTAAAATATAATTCTATCATCTCCCATTGTTCCACCAACTCCTTCCACATCTCTCCTGCTTCAGAGTCATGGCTTCGACTGTTTAATTATCATTGTCTCACATACACATAAGAAAGAATGTAAATGCAAATATAATCTATAGAGTCAGTTTAATATTGCTTGAATGCATACTTCTTTCTTTCTGGATTGACCACTTGGGATTAGAGAAACACTATGGCACTCACCTTTGGGAAGGTCTAATTCTCCCTTTCTCAGCAGATATAATTGTGTGTTGCTCTTCATCTAGTGATGGGGTCCCTTGCTACTTCCTCATACACTTTGATGGTCAGCTAGTGTTGTCATTGTTCAGGTCTTGTTTGAGCAGGCAGATTGTTGAAATTTCTTGGGTGTAGTGTGGTTGTCAAATCAAGAAGACATATATGTAATATATTTTTAACTGTTTATTATGTATCTGTGTTTGGATATGTGCATATGAGTACAGGTGCCCTTGGAGGCCAGAGGAGCTGAAGTTTCAAGTGGTGATGAGCTATTCAACAGGGCTGTTCAGAACTGAAATCGAGTGCCTGGCAAGAGCAGTGTGTACTGTTAGAACATCTGAGCCATCTCTGCAGTCAGGTATGCTCAGTTCTTCAAACTAGTTGCTCACAAATGTAGGTGCTATTAAAAAAAAAAAGTGGTGGTGTGAATACAGTGTGATTGTAAAGTGTGAGCATTTATCTCTGAGAAGGACACATAAAAGCCCTGAAAAAGGGTGTGTCGGGACATGGTCAAAATTATTTTTTAAACAAAAGATTCCAGTTCTATGCATTCCTTTCTATGCATTTGAAAATCAGTAGGTACCATATCTATACTGATGAGATGTAGGCTTTGATTCTACCAAAATAGTGATAATATTTCTGGAGGTCATGGAATCTGTTTTCAAATTCTCATATCAAATGTCAAATCAAGGCTACATTTACTGGTCACAAACTGTATTCAGCTGGGTTAAAATGCACGGAGATGTTTGCCTCAATTTGAGCTCCCCATAATTTGAGTTCACCTTCACCTGGAACACTCACGGTTTGAAACATGGTATTGACAGTTGATTCTCTTCTTAAAGATAAAATAATTAGTCAAATCCACTAAAAGATTTGATAGGGAATTTTGATTCTATTGTCCCATTCTGGCAGACATATTGTTCCATATTTTGTTTATGTTATGGTAACTAACTTGATTGTGTGGCTCTAGTGTCCTCAGCTGGGCCATCTTACTTGTGAAATGAGAATGATGTCACCAGAGTCAGTATGGTCACTCTTTAGGAACTTCCAGCATAGACAATGATTTCATCCTGTAACCATCATAAAATTCAGTGCGGATGATGACTTATGTTATGCTGCCCACATTTAATGCTCTTGCACTAACTTCCCCTTTTTAAACTTACTTTTTATTCTTTGACAGCATCACACATGTATTCAACGCATTTTGGCCATTCTTACCCATGGCTGTCCCATTTCATACCCCACCAATTTCTACTGAGACCTTCTTCTCTTTTTTTATTATTTTTCTTGATGTCTTCTGCAAAGCCTGCATTTAGCATAATTTTAGTGTAGTGATTTCATGGTCCACTGTTAATTCTGTGAGATCCTCTGTATATTTCTTTGAGCTTTTTGAGAATGGGTTTCTCAGTGTAGCACTGACTGTCCTAGAACATGATCTGTAGACCCCGCAGGTCTTGAACTTGAAACCCCTGCATCTGCTCCCCAGTATGATATTAAAGGCATGGGCCAGCAGCAATGGCTCCTTCTCTCTTTTTGAGATCCCTTTTTATCTATGATGGGATAGAAGCCATGCAGTGATTAAATATAATTATAGATAAGGAGCTATATTTACTTTTATTATGAACATAGAGAATATTAGAAACCAAGGCTTGAGAATGTCAGTGTGTCAGCTGCTGATGCAGGGCAGAGCGACATGATTGTGAAGATGGTGGGTCGGTGTTGTGTGTGACGCTCGGTGAGGTGTGTGAGCTCCTAATGACCAAACAGAATGTGCCTATTTGGTTTCCAATTGCCATTAAACCACCATCACGTGCAAAGGTAGGACTAAACATCATCAAATGTCTCTGTGTTTCATTTACTAAGTCTCCAGGAGCACATGCAAATCTGATGGTGTCAGTTCAACTGTCTGCAGGTGGAAGATGAATCATCAGAAACGTCACATGCCATCAGTCTGGACTCAGGAGTGTGTGACAATATCAAGTGCATTATAGGTTCACTTTATAGGACACTGGAACAAGTCATCTACAAAGTTCATGCTTAAGAGTAAATCACAAGATCACAAAAAAGAGTTACACAGAACATATTACAATATTACAAAATATTGCATGATTGCAGTGAGCTTGTAATTTTCTGTTGGGTTGTATTTACAGCAGTTCTGGGCCTCTTGTTGTCCTCAGGCCAACAGTAAGAAACTCTGATCTAATGTATGAAAATTGAATGGCTTCCATAAAAATGATTTTTTTCCAATTTTTTATTAGATATTTTCTTAATTTACATTTCAAATGCTATTCCAAAAGTCTCCTCCCATTGCCCCCTCCCTGCTCCTCTGCCCATCCACTCCCACTCCTTGGCCTGGCGCTCCCCTGTATTGGGGCATATAAAGATTACAGTACCAAGGGTCCTCTCTTCCCAATGATGGCCGACTAAGCCATCTTCTGCTACATATGGAGCTAGAGACATGAGTTCTGGGGGTTCTGGTTAGTTCATATTGTTGATAAAAATGAACTTTTATACAATACATTCTGATCATTGTTTTTCCCTCTATGTCTCCTCCCAGATGCACCTACTTTCCATATCCATAGTCCTTATTAAGAAAATATTGTACATCAATAAAAACACACATGAAAATTAACCAGACCCCATGTCTTCACTGTACGTGTGGGCAGTAGAGTTGGCATGGAGAATGGGACTTGTGCTGCTTCACAGCCAATTGTACACTTTCCCTACAGAATATGCTTTTTGTGCTTCTCTACCAAAAAGTGCAAAAAAAGAATCCATGACAGATTTAGAACAAAAATAACAATAAATGCACAAGTAAAGCTGGCCTGGGAGGCCTGACTGAAGACAGGACCAAAATTAACATACAGACTTAATGCAATGCATATCAAAATTCCTATCCCATATTTCACAGACTTAGCTAAATCACCAAAAATTTCATATGGAACCACAAAAGATCACAAGTACCAATGCAGTCCTAAGGAATAAGAATATTGATGAAAATACCTCATCTTAAATTATATCACAGAGCCATACTGATGAGACATCCTGGTACTGTTGCAATAATAGACAGGAAGACAAATGGAATAGAGCAGAGGTACTGGACATGAAGAGGCAAAGCAATGGTCCATTAATTGTTGACAAGGAAGAATAAAACTTTGAAAAAAAATCAACAAATGATGCTATCAAAATTGGATATCCATCTACAGAGGAATGAAATTAGATTATTATCCTTCACCATATACAAAAATGTAGCCATAATGTTACTGTACTCTATATAAAGATTATCATTGTATTACTCCAATGCTGACTTCTTTGGCCACATTCAGGTTAAAATTCTTCATCTGTGAGTCTCTAATCTCAATGCTGTGTAATTATTGCTCCCCAATGATTGATTGGTTAATTAATCCAGCTGATCATCTAACGACTAAGCATAGGAGAGAATAGCACTGGATTTTCTCCCAACTAGGGGAAAAGGCACCAGAGTGTGGGGATTCTCCACCAGGAGAGAGGCTAGGATAAAGCATGAGAAAAGACATGGAGCCCAGAGAGCCAGATGAGTACTGAAATGGAAAATCTTAGGGATTTGGGCTGGGAGGTAGCCAGGTTAGTTTAAAAAATTAAAATAGATTAATACTGCTCAATTTTCATGCTTTAAACCTTGTTTAATAAGTCTAGCAGTCTCTTTTTCAATAGTTTGGGAGCTAGCTAGATTAACAAGAAATGGGTCTTTAAAATTTACACTGCCACAAAAAATAATTTCAAAATGGAAGACAGGCCTTAGTTTAAACCAGGAAATACAAACTTTTGGAAGAAAACGCAGGGAAAAGCTTTCAAGCTATTGAGAAAGGCAAGTATTTTAAAAACAGAACACCAAAGGCAAAAGTATTTTAAAAACAGAACACCAAAGGATCAACAGGAGGGACTAATTGAAAATAAAGATGCTGTGTAGCAAAAGAAACAGCCATGGCTTACTCCTAACCTAACAGGAAGCTAAGGATCCAGGTGTTCTGTCCACAGGACCAGATGTCTCAGCTGTCCCAATCATATGCTGGACCTCAGATGATGAGGATTCCTAGAGAGGTACTGGTCTCATCTGTGATGGAATTCTGAAAAAGTAGATTGTTCAACCAAGGAAGAAACACCTCAGCAACAGAATAGATGTAGCCAGAAAGGATGGGATAAGCAAGCAAAAGTCAACTTTCCTTTCTCCATGTCCTTTTATGTGAGTTGCCACTAGAAGGGCTGACATAAATTTAGGGTCCATCTTCCATGTCAAATAACCTACTGAACAAAATCCCACACTGCTGTGTCAGACTGCTTCGGGTTGGTGATTTCCAAATGCAGTCAAGTTGACCACTATCATGAGCCATCACAGGCTATTGTCCAAAACTTACAAAGAATTTCAGAAATTAAACACCAAGGATATAAAACTGCCAATCCACAAATGAGCAAGTGAGTAAAATAGAAAATTTCAAGAGGAAGAAAGGAAGGAATGAATGAAAAAAAGAAAGAGAGAGAGAAAGAAAGAAAGAAAGAAAGAAAGAAAGAAAGAAAGAAAGAAAGAAAGAAAGAAAGAGAGAGAAAGAAAGAAAGAAGTAAAAAACTATTTTTAAAAACTTATCCAATATTCTAGAAATTAGTTAAATGCAAATAACTTCTACTTTAAAATGCCACCGCATCTCCCTCAGAACAACTATCACCAACTCTGAGAACAAAAGTTAGAGAGGATATGTATATAGAGAAACAGTTATTCACCGGTGGTGGGAATACAGATCAATATGGACAGTGTGAAAATCAATTTGGAGATTTGTTAAAATATCAAAAATTGAAATGCCATAGGACTCAGATATTTCATTCCTAGCAATTTGTCCAGAGATCTCAGTACCCTACCTCAGAGGTATTTGCACCCCATATTTATTGATGCTTTATTCATTATACCAAATAATTGGAATCTCCCTTGGTGTCCATCAAAATATTAATGGATAATGAAAACTGGATACACTCACAGGTGTGTCTGTGTGTATATGTGAATATTACTTGACTCTAAAGATAAAATGAAGTTAACAAACTTGCAGGGAATGTTGTGCCTTCATTCTTATTAAATTGTAAAAAGTCTTCAATTACTTTGGTTCTCCAATACTCAGAGATCATTGAGTAGAGTTGTTCCCTTTCAATGAGTGTGTACGCTTTCTGGTGTTTCTGTTGTTGAAGTCCAGCTTTAATCCATGTTGGTCTGAAGAATGGATAAAGAAAATATGGTATATCTACATAATGGAACAGTATTCAGCTATTAAAAACAAAGACATCATGAATTTTGCAGGAAAATGGATGGTATTTGAGGATATCATCCCAGGTGAGATAACCCAGTCTCAAAAGGACATGCAAGGTATGCACTCATTTATAAGTGGATATTAACCAGAAAATACAGGATACCCATGCTACACTCCACAGATACAAGGAAGCTAAACAAGAAGGAAGGCACAGTGAGGAAGCTTGAATGTCACTGAAAAGGGAGAATAAATTAGTCATAAGAGGCAGATGGAGGAAAGGATCTCAGTGAGAGAGTGAATGGGGAGGGAAACAGTTGGGGTCAGGATCACTTGTAGGGAGGGACAGGAGACATGGCCAGATGGCCATGGGAATGAATGGACATCTGTAAACACCATGGGTGGTAAGGTAGGGGTCATCTTCAGGGTGTGACAGAGACCTGGGACAAGGGTGGTGCCCAAGAATCACCTGCTTAGTTGTGATGCACAGCACTGGGGATCTGGAACCTGAAGAGGCTACCTCAGGTAGACAGCCTGGAACCACAATGGGGCGATAGGCACACCAACCACCCACAAAATTTCAACTCAAAAAAATCTATCTACAAGAAATTCAGTGATGGTGGACGGAGTAGAGATGGAGGTAAAGACTAACCAATGGATGGAAAAGCTTGAGATCCATCTGTTGAGTTTTGATCCTGCTGTCTATTGAAATGCTAAGTGTGGGCCCCCAAGATCTGGAGTCTGCATGTCGACCTTTGACCCTGCCCCTGAGTTATTTCTGAGTGGTAAAGTAAGATGCCAACACCCAGTAGCTGGCCAGAAGAGGCATAAGTGGTGTAGCTTTCCACTGCTTGGGGTCAGAAAAGAACCACAAGCACAGGAAGGTGTGAGAGGAGGAAAGAGAAGCTGCCATGAGTTAGGAGTCAAGAAAGCATGGCCACGAGGGCTGGCCAATGGGACTTCAGAGCAGACTGGATGAAGTATAGTAAAACCTCGGGGTTATCAATAGAAAAGTAGACTCTAAGAGCATAGAGAGTAAGTATTTGTCCAGATCTTGTGTTGTTTAATGCTTATTGTGAATATAAAGGTTGTATATGTGTCTTTACCTGGGCCCTGAATAGTAAAATGCCTGGTAGAAATCCAGGGACAGGATTAAAAATTTCTACAACTTATTGGTATCTCAACAACTGGCAAAATTCACTTTTTAAAACCAAATTAATTTCAGATTCCCAAATTTGGTCCCTTTAAAACTAGGGGGTAAGGAAAAATTTTTTTTGCCCAACTCCAAGGGGGTTTGAACTAGAACAAAATAAGTGCTAAGTCGGCATGCTTGATTCTGGGGTCCATAGCATAATCTAAGATACAGCCGCACTCCCCAAACTGAATCAAACAACACACCATGCAGCTCAGCTTGGTGTTATCAAATGATGTTCTATGCTAAGAATGATTTTGAAAGTCTATCCTCCTATCTCAGCCCAGGAAGAGTTGGATTGACAGGCAAATATCACTGTATCTGAGTCAGAAGCAAAAAAAAAAAATGAGTGTAATCATTTTTAGAGGGATAATTTGTCTGCCCACACCTTTTATTTGGAAACCTTGAATTGTAGCTTTGGCTTACACTTTTGGCTTAAAGGATAAACTACTTCAAGTGGGCCAGCAGCCTGATCCTACAGTCAGTTGTCATTCTGCTGTGGCTATTTTCCTCCTAAGTGGTCCAGTGATGTTTTCAGGTCAGGCAGCCCCTGTTCATTTGTTCAAAATGGCAAATGAACCCATTCCTGCACTTCTGTCCTGACCATGTTGGGCAAAATCACCTTATTTATTACCTGTGTATTACTGGATAAGATATCATGATGAAGGCAACGTCTGGTAGATTGTCCAGTGTTCATAGCTCCAGAAGCATATGAGTCCATCTCTGTTAGGTGCATGGCAAAAAGTGGCAGAAAGAGTAGGAAGCTGGGGGCTCAAACCATTTGCAATAACTACACATACACACAACACACACACACACACACACACACATAGAGGGAGAGAGACAGAGTCGGGTAAGGAGAGGGAGAGGGAGGAGGAGGGGAAGGGAGAGGGAAAGGGAGAGAGAGAAAGAGAGGGAGAGAGAGAGAGAGAGAGAGAGAGAGAGAGAGAGAGAGAGAGAGAGAGAGTTAAGAATGGCATGGAGTTTTGAAACCTCAAAGCTCCAACAATATTCTGCAAGGCCACATTTCCTAAACCTATGCAAACAGCACTCACAACTGGGAACCAAGTGTTCAAATTCATGAACCTATGGGGTCATCATTTAAATATCCACCAAGTAAAGGTAAGTTGGGACAAAAGTTGAGACCAGAAACTGTAATAACTAAGTCCACAGAAAATGATACTTGCACACTAGTAACTAAGGATAGAACGAAGGAAGTGTGGCAGTGCATGTTTCCCAGCACAAACATGGAAAAACACAAGACATTTAACACCTGGACTGTGCTAAATGTGTCTTACATTTAAGAGTGTCTTACATTCTTCTCTCACTGTGATGGGATTGCAGTGGCCTGAAGGAGAAGAGAGTTTGGGTCTAGATCAGTTGAAACATTTCATTTCAGAAGAATCAGTAAAGTGGTTGTTTTTGCTTTTGTTTTTTTTTTCCTTTATCATGTTATTTTATTTTATTTTATTTATATTTTTTATTAGCTATTTTCTTTATTTATATTTCAAATGTTATCCCCTTTCCTAGTTTCCCATCAAAAAACCTCCATCCCTTCTCCCTCCCCCTGTTCACCAACCCATCCACTCCTGCTTCCTGGTCCTGGCAGTTCCCTATACTGGGGCATATAACCTTCACAGGATCAATGCTGTCTCCTCCTATTGATGACCAACTAGGTCATCCTCTGCTACATATGCAACTAGAGCCATGAGTCCCACCATGTGTTTTCTTTGGTTGGTGGTTTAGTCCCAGGGAGCTCTGGAGGTACTGGTTAGTTCATATTGTTGTTCCTCCTATGGGACTGCAAAACCCTTCAGTTCCTTGGGAACCCTGTGCTCAGTCCAATGGATGGCTGTGAGCATCCACTTTTATTTGTCAGATACTGGCAGAGCCTCTCAGGAGACCGCTATATCAGGCTCCTGTCTGCAAGCTCTTGTTGGCATTCACAATGGTGTCTGCTTTTGGTGGTTGTCTATGTGATGGATCCCCAGGTGTGGCAATCTTTGCATGATCATTCCTTCAGTTTCTGATCCACACTTTGTCTCTGTAACTCCTTCCATGGGTATTTTGTTCCCCATTCTAAGAAGGACCAAAGTATTCACACTTTGGTCTTCCTTCTTCTTGAGTTTTATGTGTTTTGCAAATTGTATCTTGGGTATTCTGAGCTTCTGGGATAATGTTAAGGGAGGATGGTATGCTCTTTTGCCAATGGTAAGGATGGAGAGCAAAGGAATCTGAAGCAGGCTGCGTATAAGTGTACTCAAATTTGTGCTCATGGGCATCAAAGCAAGCTGGCTGTCAATAGCTTTAAACTTGCAGCCCCAGCAGAAAGCAGGGGTCTGAGCATGGGCTCATCTGACTGTTGATAACACTGAAGGTCACTTCTTCCTTGGTGGCCAGGGAATCCTAGGTTCAGGTTCTGCCCTAGCATATTTGATGTAGGGGTCTGCTGTTGGCTCAAATACTACTTTTTTTGAGAAATATTTTATCTCCTTCTAAATGATACACAATTGTGATTTTCAAAGTTATTTTAAGCCATAGAATCACTGCCTCAATGTAATATAGCAGCCACACTGAATTCATATTTGCCTGGGTGACTGTCAACCATGAATTGTTCTTCCATTCTGTACTTTTCTTGCTTTTGATGTCTACAAAGTTGCTAGGTCCTTAGAGTGTCTATAGGGCAGGGACTGGTTTTCAGTTTCTTTCACAAACTGTGACACTAACTTCTCTTCCTACATACATGCATGCCTTTGGAGTTTATGGGATCCAGAGGGAATTTTTACTTCATCTCACAAGAGAATGGATCACTGTGACTACTAGGATCACAGAAACATTAAGGTGTAGCTACAAGACATGACATCTTGTGCTACAAGACCCTCAAGCCAAGGCTGCTTAGGGTTTTTATTTTGCTTAAGTTAAATCAAGCAATTTTTAGTGGACTCATGTGGATCTGCTTGCTTCTGCCTTCTAAGTGTCAGCTTACAGGCATCAACTCCAATACTAGCAGCTTAGACTTTTTATCAAAGTGAATCCAACACAGGAAGACTTGTGTTTTACACAAAGGTACACATTCTTCCTATAGATTCATGCCAAGAGCTACCTAACATGGAGAGAAGCCCAGGACATCTTGCACACTGTGGAAAAAGCAGTTGCTGCAACTTTCTAACTTCTACATGCCAGGTTTTCATTTTTTAATGGCCTCCTTGATTCACATTTGTTTATGTTTCTGATTTATGCTTCTGCATATGTGCATCTCTTATGGCTTAAGCCCACACAATGGCCATTTCTGTTATCTTTAAAATAAACAAACCAAGGCTGTCCCAGCTGTATTGTTCTCCAGCAACTGTCCTCTCCCCTAGGCAAAAAAAAAAAAAAAAAAAAAAATGCTGCTGTTCTCACTAGGTTCCCACTAGAATCTAAGTGACTGAAGTCATCTGCAAACCTCCTGCCCTTCTGTGTTGACTCATGAAGAAGTAGAATTTTCTAGGCCTTTTACTCATTTGGATATAAAAGATGGATTAAGTCCAGGTGACCAGCAGGGATTCCTAGCCTAGAGGTAGCAGTGGCTGAGATGAACAAGCTCAGAGAGCCCATGCTGCTCAGTGACCCTGCTCCTATGGATGTTGAGCACACAGTAGGGAATGGAGCTGATTAGGATGAGCTACCTTAGGCGTGGGCATGTGGGAGTTGGGGTACAGTGTTTGGGGGCGAGACACTAACAGTTCTGTCCTCCATGGACCCTCTGTGACCCCACTTCTGCACTGGACTTTTGGGAGACCCGTCTCTGAGAGGGGACAAGTTGTTGTGTCAACACAGGGCTGAGGCCATAATGGACTGAACCACGTGATGCACTGAGTGTCCTTGCTAGGGGGAGAGGTAGGGTTGTGCTTAAACCCCCATAGATTTTAAAGCACAGAAGTTTCTAGACTCATCTGACTAGGAATGAAAGAGATGGGGGTGGAGCTGAGAGGCTGGGAAAAGCCTGGCCCTGGTTCCAGAGGACAACAGGGAAAACTATTCCTAGATGAGAAACAGGGTTTACAGTAAGAGCTGTCCCCTTAATAAAGAAGCTGTGGGAGAGAGACATCCTACTCAGGAAGGTCCATTCACCAGTGACCTCAGCTCTCTCTTCTGTGAATCAAGGTCAATGGTGCTTTTTCTCTCCTGTATTCCATATGACACAGAGGAGGGAGCAGGTAACCCTGAGCCCCAAGTCAGGAGACACCCAACTTTTCTATGATGGTGCTCACGTTAGGCCTGTCAGAAGGGCAGGCACAGGAGAGACTGGAACATGTGAAAATGAGCTGAGCATTGGAGTTGCCTGAGCTATGGGAAATGTGTGTGTGGAGCTGAGATGAGCAGAAAGCAGTGTTCCATTGACTTCCCTAGCACAGAGTTGATCCCTGTGAGTAGACATGAAACCAGCCTTTGCAGTCAGAAAAGATTCTTTATTCAGTTGCTGCCATCTGTCCTAGAGCAATCCTTGACTCGGGATGGGGAAGACAGCTGTCACATCAGCATCTAGTTTGCTTCTTGTAGCTCGCTGTGTTTCACTGTTTTCTTTATCCAGGGTAGAAAACTTGAAACTCTGGTGACGATTTCTGGACTTGGAAACTGTATAAGCCCATAGGTGATGATGCCTGCAGCCACTTTTTTACACACAAGCGGGCCTCCAGAATCTCCCTGTGAATTGAGCGGGCACAGGGCACTGAGCTGTTGTTCACCCTGGTCCCAACCTCCGTCTCATGTCTAGACTCCTCCCAGAGAAGCATAACTTGTACTCTCTGCTTATGGGAGGTCAGAGGGCAGGCCAGGGCCCCCGGCCTTCCCAGCTCTGACTGTGGACATGGTTAGGGCTGCATCTCCCTTCTGAGGCCAGCCTCTGCCCTTTACTGCCCTTTACCTAGAGAGTGTGATCCACTCTCTAGGAAGATATGTGGGACTCTTCTCTCTAGGCTGTTGTTTAAGGACATGGGGACAGTGAGTGGGCCTGCTGTGAGCATGGAGGGGAAGCCCACTGACAAAGTGTGTATCTGCTCAGAGGAGACACATGGCTGTGGTTATGACACACTCAGGTAGCCCAGCTTTCTAAAGCTTGGGCCTGGAGACAGGTATTTTTTTGCAAACACCTTTCTCACAAGCTTCCTTCAAAAGAGGCTCCTTGGGAATTCAGAACGCACTAGTTAGTTACTGATACTTGCTGTTCCCAGAGAGAAAAATAACAATCAGTAAAAATAGAATTACTTGTTGGTTGAGTTTCTAGGTCTGACTTTCCTTTCCCCTCCCACTGAGTGCAGAGCTGACTGCAAGCCAACTTACCTTAAGGGTAGCACGGTTAAGCTTTGGGTCCCCCACGCATATCTCATTGGCATTGTAAAAACTTAGAAAGTAGGCAGCACACATCCAATCCTTTTGTACTATCAACTCCACCTCCTGCAGTGTGTTTGATAATGTCCCATTTGGCACCCTCCATCCCCAACCAGCTGTAGAGCACACATCTCCTGGCTTCACAATGACATTGTGCCTGGGCAGTTTGAGGGGTTTCACAGCTTTAGTCCTCTTAGCTTTACTCTTCAGCTGTTGGGAAAGAAGCAAGAGTCCAGCTCACGGTCTGCTGGGCTGAGATACCATGAAGGCCAGGATGGAAGGGAGGGAATTGAGAGGGATGAGAGCAGGAGAGACAGTCAGTGGACCAAGACAGGGGGCAGGTCTCACCTTTAACAACATGATGTCACTGGACAAGACAGTTTTATTATAGTCTGGATGGGGAATGGCTTTTGCCACAGGGATGATCTGCTGTGTCTCCTCCTTAGCCTTGATGTTGTGGGCCCCCAGTGTGACTGTCATTGAGCTGGGGAGAGAGCAGAGTGGAGAGCAGAGTTGTGGAGTCAGAGGTGATGCAGTCCAGGAGCTGTGAAAGGC
>CACVCL010034751.1:0-20700 GCA_902729485.2 Mus minutoides
GAGGGAAGAGACAAGGAGGGGAAGACGGAGGACTCCACCACTTCAGCTTTCACTGTAGTGCTCCCAACAGTGTATCTGCAGTGCTGCCTTCTTGCCCAAAGCTTCTCACTGTTCAGATTCAAGTCCCTATACCTTCAGGAATGGCGTCAGCCCCTCCATACCTCTACTTGCTCCACCGTCTCCCCATCTAATCCTGTGGCTACTTTCAGTCATGAGAGCCACACCTCTGAAGAACGGATGTCTGAGCCTAGCATCCATTCAAACCCATTCAGGAAACAACACAAACCAGAGTGCCCAACTCCAAACACCTCCTGCTCCAACTCCCGCCCACACCCTGCACCAGCCAGATCAGGTCAGTTCCTGAGCACCCACCATTCCCCCGTGCCTATGCTCAGTAGCTCCTACCTGATACCTTTCCCTCAGGTCAGTAAGAGTTATCACACCAGCAGAACACCAAATCTGTGTTTGCTTTGAGGTTAAAAACTGCCCACTCTGTTATGGGATGTGATTTTAACCCATTACATAATCAAGCACACACAAAAAAAGACCAAGTTGGGAGGCAGAGGCAGGTGGATCTCTATGACACCAAGGCCAATATAGTCTACATAGAGAATCACAAGCCTGCTGGCACTATAGAGTAAGACCCTGTCTAAGAAAAAAAAAAAAAAAGTCAGGAGCTGGAGAGATGGTTCAGTGGTTGTTTAAGAGCACTGACTGCTCTTCCAGAGGTCCTGAGTTCAGTTCTCAGCAACCACATGGTGGCTCACAACCATCTGGAATAGAATCAGATGCCCTCTTCTGGTGTGTCTGAAGACAGCAAAAGTATACTCACATAAAATAAATCTTTCTTTAAAAGTTATATCAATCAAAATAGGATTTCAAAAATTCCAAAACTTACATTGACCTTGATTAAAGGAATTAATAGATGTGTGTTCCTTGCATAGAAAGCTGGGTAATATACGAATTGAAAGCTTGCCAGCAGCACACCCTGACACTGAGATCCTGTGGGCTGGGTCACTGTAAGCAAGATGACAAGCGCACACTGATTTAGATACGTGAGCATAAGCACACAAGCTGACGAGGACCCATGAGTCAGCAGAAACGAGGAAGTTAAGTCAAGCTGATGAGGACCCATGAGTCAGCAGAAACAGGAAGTTAACTCAGCCAAGCTGATCATTACCAAGGCCACTGGAGAGGCAGAAAGAGGATGGGCTGTAAAGAAACACTGATAGGTGCCAAAGTCACGCCACTTTCTGTCGGGCACGGGGAAGTATGCTGTGATATCTTGCTTTAATCTTGTTCTGTGTTTGTTGAGACTAGGTTTCCTATATAGATCAGGTTTTGAACTCAGAGATCTGCCTGCCTCTGCCTTCCAGTTACTGAAAGCACCACCATAATTCATAACTTGCATTATTTTATGTATTCAAGCAAGTAACCAGAACATGTCTTGTTTACCTAGTCTCGACGTCTTATCTCTTAGTACCTCTTACTCTTTCCACAACTCTCGATCCAAGAGACAACCGAAACTGTACCTCAGTGGTACCAGTGTGCAGCACACGCAAGGCCCTACCTTACCTGAGTTCAGTGTGTTCCTCCAAACCCAAGAGAGTGTCATGAACTGTAATGGCAGTACCGTCATCACTAGAACTTTAAAATGTCACTTACCACATATATTGCACTGTTACCAAAGTCAAAGTTAACTTTTTATAAAAGCCATAGTCTCATTCCTCTATGATGTCATCAGCACACAGTATGTCGTCCAATAGACTGAAATATGAAAGGGCCAGTGTGGGTCACTGTTACCCCCTGTATCCTGATGCGGCAAGGCTGACCTATTTCCCAGGTGAAGCGAGTAGATACCAGGAGTTCAGGAGCAATCACTTCGTCTCAGAGGCTGTACACCTCCTCTCCCCTCTTGTTCACTACTGTCTCTGAGGAATTACAGACATACAGCATACTCGCTCTGCTCCTAGAGCCTTTTGAAAATGGAAACAGTCCAGGCAGTCAATATTCCCCATTAGCTAATTAAGTTCTGGAGTAAACAGAACATTGAGAGAGACATGCTGGGGAACCCTGCATCTGACCTAGGAAAGCCAGTAACCCTCTCTCCCACTGCTCTGAGATTACCACACAAAACAAATGGCAAGGACCCTGCCTGAGGTTCACCCTCCATCAGGCCATCCACACATCACTGGCTTCTTCCCACTGTAACATAAGCAAAGGACTTTCTTTAGACCCCAAACCATTGGGCACTCCTTTCCTGAGCTCAAGAGCATCTCTCTTAACACAGAAGCACACTCCATATGCCCCATCTTCTCTGAACACAGCCTGCTTTGACACTGAATCCTCTTCTTGCTTTACTTATTTTGAGGGGGGGTGGTCAGGGGGATTTTAACCAAGAGCTTCAGAGAGAAAAAGAGAGGTGGGAGATGCCATAAATCTCTTAGAGAAAAGGAGAAAGAACTGAATATCTTTGCAGCTTCCTAGGCCTATGGAACAAGTGACCCACCCCTTATAGGTGACCTCACCACTGAAGATATAAACACAGCCCACAGAAGAATCTTAAATTTTCCCTAGAGAATTTATTCCAATCAAGTCAACCAGGAACTATAAATTTAAAAGACAAAAGATGAAAAGGGACTAGAAAGATGGCTCAGTGGTTAAGAATGCTTACTGTGTTTCCAGAGGACCAGAGTTCAGTTCCCAGTGGTGACTTTCAATGCTTAACTCCAGCTCTAAGGACTCTTCTGCCCTCTTCTGGCCCATGAGGGCACCTGCACTCATGTGCACATATCAACACTCAGGCATACAGATACATGCACACATACAATTTTAAAACAAAACAAAGTTTAACATAATCGTGATGTAGTTACGCATGTGCATGGAAGTTCAAGTGCTTGTAGGAGCCAAGTCATCAGATTCCGGTGAGGCTGGAGGAAGGAACAGGTGGTTGTGAAGTGCCAGGTGTGGGTGTTAAGAACCAAACAGATCCTCTTTGAAAGCAATACACACTCGAGCAGTGAGCCATCTCCCCAGCTCAGATTCTCTTTTAAAATACAAAGTTTCATTATCTACCAAAGTTCACAATTCTCAACTGTCTATTGTACTAACTTAATGATTTGATTTTGATTTAAGCCAGTCTTTCATCTTGAAGTTTGCTTCCCCTAATAGTTAAACAAGTTTAAGGAGTAATCCCTGCCCACTAGTGACTAAGCCCCGCCCACTCTAAGAGTAAGTCCCACCTACTCTACAAAGTTCCACTAAGCTCCACCCACTAGTGATCCCTCCCCTTTTCTCCTGGATTTGCCATTTCAGATCCTGGTCATTTCTGTTCTGCTGTGTGTGTGTGTGTGTGTGTGTGAGAGAGAGAGAGAGAGAGAGAGAGAGAGAGAGAGAGAGAGAGAGAGAGAGAGAGAGAGAGAGAGAGAGAGAGAAAGTACTTAAGAACTGTCTTTCTCAAATTAATTGTATGTATACATTTCTGGAATTCAATGACACATTGCCTGGTTCTCATTAATACTTAGGGACTAGTAAACACCACCCCACGCTGCAGCTGAGTTATGTAAACACACACACCCAACAGTGCCACAGTGCAGGCTAAAATTACCAGGTATGTGGAGACGGACACGTGGCAGCGAGCGATGGCTCAAGCAGCCTATTACTGCAGTCTGAACCTCCAGGCTCTGGATGCTCGAGCAGCCCGTCACTGCATGCCATCTGCATCTTTCTAGGTTCTAGCTTTGCCTTGTAGCTATTTTTCTCCCCCTAACACTTTGTAGCAAGCCATTCTCTGTTATGTAACCAAGCATCATTACTGGAGTATCCTAAACTCATTGGTGGTAGGGTGGTACTCCGGGTCAAGAGACTAGAATGCCTGCCCCTGAAGGCTTAGCTAACAGCTGAGCTAGCTCAATCACCTGGCCAGGGGAAATCACACCTAGGAAGGTGGGTTTATCTTTTTTTTTTTTTTTTTGATTTTTCAAGACAGGGTTTCTCTGTATAGCCCTGGCTGTCCTGGAACTCACTTTGTAGACCAGGCTGGCCTTGAACTCAGAAATCCGCCTGCCTCTGCCTCCCGAGTGCTGGGATTAAAGGCGTGCGCCACCACGCCCGGCTTTATCTTAAACCATGCTAAAGAGATAGGTGGGGCAATTTTCCCCTTTAATGTGATCTTATCTTATCTTTTTCTTCCCTGAAATCCAATCCCTACAGACCACACAGCCACGTGCTGCTTCTAAGTCCTGACTCAGATGGGGACAACTTTTCCTTTTTCTCCTGCTCCTCCTCCTTCATCTCCTTCTCCTTTATCTCCTTCTCCTTCTCTTCTTTTTTCCATCTTTCTTCCAGATGCTTACCAGAACTCGAGCATGTTTTTTTCTGATACTTTGAATTCCTTTCCCTTTTTATAAAGCTGCTCCTCCCTGCTATGTGGCTGCTTGTCTGACATCCATCATGGCTTGAACAGTTTATTTTCCCTATTCCTCTCTATTCTCCTCCAAGAAGCTGCTGAGACTTACAGCTTGTCTGCCTGCTGCTCTGTGGTGTTTTTCTTTTCAACTCTAAAATTTTTATCCAGCTCCCACTTAAATCTATTCCTCCCCCACCCCACTCCCACAGGTGAAGAGAGCCCTGATGTTTTATGGAGGAGAATCAAATGGTGCCCTCGGAGGTCAGAAGATCCCCAACGGTCGAGAACCACCCTGTAGGTGCTGGGAATCAAACCCAGGTCTTCTGCAAGGACAGTCAGTGCTATTAATTGCCATCTCTCTAGCCCTTAAGCCATTCTTTTTTTTAAATAAATCTTTTTATTTTAAGATTTATTTTATTTTTATGTATATGAGTACACTGTAGCAATCTTCAGACACACACCAGAAGAGGGCAACAGATCTCATCATAGATGGTTGTGAGCCACCATGTGGTTGCTGGGAATTGAACCCAGGACCTCTGGAAGAGCAGTCAGTGCTCTCAACTGCTGAGCCATCTCTCCAGCCCCTTAAGTCCATTCTTAAATTATTTTATCAATAAGACTAAAGCCTGGAGAGGGGACTCCAATGTCCCCTATATGATTATCCTTGGTTAAATTAGGTAAAATGATGTTCCCAGTCCAATGGCTCACTTATCAAAACCACCCAGATTTATTTTAACTATTTTTAGTAAGTAAGGAACCCAGGGCCTTTGCATGTTAAGCACATGATATAATAAATAAGTTAGAAACCCAGGGCCTTTGCATGTTAAGCACATGATATAGTAAGAACCCAGGGCCTTTGCCTGTTAAGCACATACTTTACCACTTAGCTGCACTCCCAGGCCCCAAGATGACTTCTATTGTTTCCTATATTATTTAAAAACATGGTTAATTTAAGAGCATGCAATAATCTACATTGTACTTTCAATTGTGTCAAGCTGATCAGTATAACCTCAAGCAATGAAACCAAGGATGCGCCAAAGCCCGGGTACTCTGCAGATTGGTGATGTCATCTATAAGCTAGAACAAGGGCTCCATCAGGAGAGCCAGTTCCACACTAGCTAACTGAACCTCTGTCTGCAGGACTGTAAATGCTGAGGACATCTTGGCCTAGTGACAGATCAACAACTAGTGGACTCTCCAAGGTGATGGTGAATGGTATGTGGCCCTGTTCCTTGGCATGAAAAGACTCAAATGCTTAAGTCCAATAATGTACCTTCTATAGTCCTATTTTTACACAGTTTGTACATCTGTCAAGAACAACCAACCATATAGATACACATACACACATCATACACACACACACACACACACACACACACAAATAATAATATAAAATAATAAAAGACATCAGAAAATCCCTTGCCACTTTTGCCACTTAAGGGCACAGCAAAAAGGTTCTTGTCTATCACCTGTGAACTGAAATGGCTACTCTCTGGAAATAAGAAAAAATAAATTTCTATTGCTTCTAAACCATCCAAACTATCATATTTTATTATATAAGCCAAAATGTGCAAAAACTCATGCTAAGATAGAAGTATTAGAAATTTACTCTTTTATTGAAAAGATTAGCTGAGAAAAATCTATTTCTGTTGTAGTCATTGTATGCTCTATGGAGGATATTTATAAAGCCACCAATGATGAATATAAAATGAAGATCTCTGGGAGGCAGAGGCAGGTGGATTTCTGAGTTCGAGGCCAGCCTGGTCTACAGAGTGAGTTCCAGGACAGCCTGAACTACACAAAGAAACCCTGTCTAAAAAAAAAAAAAAAAAAAAAAAAAACCTCTTTAACCCAAATGAGCATTACTCATGGAATTGCCCCTCCTGTGTTTTGAAAGAAAAAGATGGGTTGTAGACACTGTAATCAGTTGTCAACACCACAGAAAAACCAAAAGGCATTTGGATTAATAGGCAAAATTTCAATTTTACAACTCAGTATGCTGGCCCACACCAAATGCGCCGACTCAATTAAACAAGAAATTCCACAAAATGGAACCATCTGTAAGGCTTCCTTGCAGAATGAGCCAAGAAATCAATAAAAAAAAAAAGTTAGACTTTATGGTTTGGCATATCTATAGTGTTCCTCAACTGTAAAATGAAAAGAAAAAAAACAAACTTTTTTTGTTTTTTGTATTTGTTTTTTGGTTTTTAGGGGGTTTTTTTAGAGACAAGGTCTGAGTTCTGGCTAGCCTGGTACTTACCTTGTTGACCAAGCTGGCCTCAAACTCACCTGAGAGCCCAACACTAAATGTTCTTTTTGAAACAGGATCTCTCTATGTTGCCCTGACTATCCTGGAAATCTGTGTAGACCAAGCTGGCTTGGAACTCAGAAATCTGTCTGCCTGTACCTTCCAAGCACTGGAATTAAAGGTATGGAGTCAAATCAGATACGTGGTTAAGAGTTGAGTCTCACAAAACCACTTCAGGTGACCTCATCAATTCTGAAGCCCCTAACACTTCTAAAAGGCTATACTAGGGATACCCAAAATCAATCCCTTCTCAGGGTTCAGCCATCTGTAGGAATGACTGAGGAACCTGCCAGTGCCCATTACTAGAGACTATTTTATTGGATACACATAAACAGCCAGCTGAAGAAACACATAGGGCAAGGTTCAGAAGGGTCTCTAGCATGGGCACGTCCATCCCCTGGAATGGGATTTGCCTCCAAAGAGATCTTTAAACCCTGCTTATTGGAGGTTTGTTGAGGCCTTATTAGATAGGCATAATTAATTAGATTATTAGCTACACATAATTACTGTAGCCACTAGTTTTGGTAGGAGTTTGAATGAGAAATGTCCCCCACAAACCCAGGCACCAGTTAGTTCCCAGTTGGCAGCACTGTTCAGGAAAGCTTATGAAGAAGCATGACACTGGGGCAGGGCTGAGAGTTTAAAGCTTAACCCCTATTCCAGTTCACTCTCTGCTCTACACTTGCTGTCCCAGACAGGATCTCAGCTTCCTGCGTGTCTGCCTCTTGCTGCCGTGCCTCTTGGCCTTGATGGATTCTTGGCCCTATGAAACAGTAAGCCCAGATAAACTCTTCTTTCTATAAGGTACCTGGTCATGATTTAACTAACACGGTCCCTACCTCCTGGGGTTGGATTAAAGGTCATCAGCTCCACCCTGAAGCTNTGCTGTCCCAGACAGGATCTCAGCTTCCTGCGTGTCTGCCTCTTGCTGCCGTGCCTCTTGGCCTTGATGGATTCTTGGCCCTATGAAACAGTAAGCCCAGATAAACTCTTCTTTCTATAAGGTACCTGGTCATGATTTAACTAACACGGTCCCTACCTCCTGGGGTTGGATTAAAGGTCATCAGCTCCACCCTGAAGCTTCGAAGATCTCCAGCCACCAACCATTCCACTGGCATAGCAAAAGATACTGCGATCGATCGATTGTCAGGGGTTCTCAAGATTGTATACTAAACATCAGGAAAGGGTGGAGGTAGGGTCAGGAGCCAATTGCTGGGTGGAAGGTACGGTGGGACTTCCAGGTCCTAAGAGGAAAAGGCAAGCAGGGAAGGAGAGAAGAGTCTTTTTTCTGCTGTGCTTTGGAGGAGGAAGGACGTCGCAATCATGTTAGGCCTCAGGAGAGCTAGGGCCTTTGGCCTCTGCTATAGGCAGGTTGCCAAAGATGTTTGGCATGGACTAGGTAGAACAAGCCAGGAAGATTAGAGCCGGAGGAGAAACGGAGATAATAAATTGTTAAGTGCACACCGTTCCAGGAGGGGAGGTATCTGTGCCCAGCAACTTAGCTTAGTGGGCAAGTTAAAGGCTGGTGTGACTTTTATCCGGGGATTCAAGGGTCTCAGGAGCGGGCTGGTAAAGCAACTCCTCCCAGAGTAGAGGTGGGTAGGAAAGGTAACCCGGTTAGGGCTGGTTACAGCCTATCCTGTTAGTGCTAGCTACAGCCGGATGTGGAGTTAAGCCCGGTGGAACAAAGGGGAGCCAGGAGAGGTGACAACATGGCCAAGCCCCACCCCACTCCATTTAAAAGGTTTAAAAACCTCTAAGATTTTAAAACTACATGCAACAGTAGGGGACAAATGAACATTTCTTGTTAGGTGACAGTGACAAAGGCAGAAGGAGGAGACATTTAGAGTCACCTCAAGCAGGTGAGAAGTAGGTGCTGACCAGGAGCAAGAAGAACAGCAGGACTCTAGGGTGTGTGTTCCGGAGGGAGGGGTTTAGCAGGGGCAGACTGGGACTGTTGCAGACTGCCTGGATTTGTGGTGTGATTGCTGCAGACTGCCTGGATTTGTGGTGTGACTGTTGCAGACTGCCTGGATTTGTGGTGTGACTGTTGCAGACTGCCTGGATTTGTGGTGTGACTGTTGCAGACTGCCTGGATTTGTGGTGTGACTGTTGCAGACTCCCTGGATTTGTGGTGTGANTGCAGACTGCCTGGATTTGTGGTGTGACTGCTGCAGACTGCCTGGATTTGTGGTGTGACTGTTGCAGACTGCCTGGATTTGTGGTGTGATTGTTGCAGACTGCCTGGATTTGTGGTGTGATCTGGATCAAGTTGCTTGAGTTTCCTCTCAGTTTCTTCATCCAGAAAGTGGGGCTAGTAAGGCTTGTCTCATATAAATAATGTACAAAAGTGTTGGGAGCAAAGATTTCAAATGATCAGTCCAGGAGTGGGGACAGTGGACACACAGGCATTCGGAACCCAATAAGCCAAAGATGCATAAATCTCTCGTCTAACTTAATGTTAAGCATATCTTTGGCTCCAAGATAAGACCCAGACAAACACAATGCATTCTCAGTGGGTTATGAAACAGAGTTGGAAAGGCCTAACCTGCCTCCACCTTTCCTTAAGGAGCATGCTTCTCCGGGCCCCCGGTGTTCTCCACTAACATGCTACTCACATGGCCTACCCTCTTCTACCCACACTGTCCGACATCCCTTCTCCAGACCAGCCACTGAAAACTGGAATTTTAGTTCTCTTAGACATAAAAATCAGCCATGTTTATAATGCTGGATACATTAGCTGAGTGCAGTATGGTAATATGCTAGCTGACAATCAGGGTGGACACGGGAGGGTCAGCACACATTCCTGGTTGCCAGGTGGGTCTACACTACTGTTGGGCATCAGGCATCTGACAAGTCGGACACTGCTCCCCACAACAGAAAATTACCCAGGCTCCCAGTCTAAAACATCTGCAGTGCCGAAGTTCACAAGCCCAACTCCCCTAAGTAAGACACTCCATCAACAATGGCTTTGTTTCTCTGGTTTAAATTCTAGACACCAATGAGGCTAAAGGAGGGTGTGTTTTGCAGGAGGCAAGAATACAATGGAATCCCTAGGAGGCAGGTACCTAGTTTCCATCTCTAGGAGACTGGGTATGTCATTAACCAGATTCCTCATTCAATAAGGGACAGGGAGTTGGTGTGTCCATTGGGGAAAGGCATGCACACCCAGTGTGTGTGGCTGGGGACTGAAACCAGGGCTGCATGCATGCTGGGCAAGCATTCTACCAACTGAGCCACACCCCTAACAAAACAGGTAGACATCTGGCCATGATTTAAGAGAGAGAGAGCAAGCAAACTTCAACCCATCTCCTGCTAGGGTTGGGTTGAATAAGATGTCCCCCAAAGGGCTGTTTCTAACTGGCTTGATCATTAGCTTACAGTGTTTTGGGGAGTTGGTGGAATCTTTAAGAGACAGGGCCTAATAGAAGGAAATTTGACTGCTTACAGTTAAGCCCTTAGGGGTAACACTGAGCTACTAGCCCCTCTCCATCTCTCCTCTCTTTGCTTCCTGAGAACAGGAACAAGCCTCCCTTAGTTCTCACATGGTTCAGCCATAATATACTTTCTGCTACAGATCCAAAGCAAAGGGCTGAGCAAGCATAATTTCAAACAACAGGATCTGACACCGTTAGGCAGAGCAAACCTTTCCTTTAAGAGGATTATCTCAAGTACTTTTTTTTTTTTGTCACAGTCACAAGAAGATGTGACAAACACATCTTCCAAAACCTGACTGGGGCTGGTGAGATGGCTCAGCGGGTAAGAGCACCCGACTGCTCTTCCGAAGGTGATAAGTTCAAATCCCAGCATCCACATGGTGGCACACAACCATCCGTAACGAGATCTGGCGTCCTCTTCTGGAGTGTCTGAAGACAGCTACAGTGTACTTACATATAATAAATAAAATAAATCTTAAAAAAAAAAAAAAAACCTGACTGGGTTGGTTTGCTTTACACAACAGCTACACAATGTCAGTATTTCACCAATAATATAACTCCATTAAATACAATATACTCCACAGGCTATTGGAACACAGTGGTTCAGCACTTGACTAACAGCATACACGAAAACTGAGTTTGATCATTAGGCCCTCAGCAGGGAAAGAACAGAACAGACTATCAAAAACAACTTTGATAACTTTCCCCCAAATAAAACAAATGAAACTTGTTCAAATTCCTGTTGCCAAAGTATTATTTCCACATTCTCTGTGGATTTAATAGGTTATCAATGTAACATAACCGATGTATACAGCCTACCAATATGATTAGTCAAAAACCTCCTGGAAAGAATTCCAGAAGGAAAATAAGAAAAAGCTAGGCAACCTGCATTCTCTCTGAACCACCTCTCTGTACAGATTAGATTCACCTGAGCACTTTGTTCTTGCTGAGGACGTAGATGCTAAGAGGAGGCTAGGTAACCCCAAGTCTTCCTGTGGCATGCCAGACGGAGCTGTGAGGTCACGGGAATTCCTTGCAGTGAACAGAGTCAAGGAAGGCCAGAAGCAGGTTCAGGGGCAGGGCCAGATAGATGACTGCCCAGCTCAGCACAGCACTTGCCTGCGTGACTCACCCCGATCACTGCCCTACCCTTATCCCAGCTGACTCCGGCTTGGTAACCATTCTGGTATCCTAGTGCCATAAGACACTTAATATAACTCTCCAGCTGCCACTGAAAGCTCGCAGGAAGTCACACTTAGACAAAATGACCAGTTCACGCCTAACCGTGCACTGGAATCAATCAAGTCCCCAGAGTGAAGCCAGTCGCTTTTCTGGGCTGCCAGTTGAGGTGGCACACACCTTTAACCCCAGCACTCAGACTGCAGAGACAAATAGATTTGGAGGCCAGCCTGGTCCACATAGAGAGCCCAAATCATCCAGGGATACATAGAGACTCTATCTTTATATTAAAATAATAATAATAATAATTATTATTATTATTATTAATTTCCCCAAATCTTAAAAGGTTCCTCACTATTTATAAACAAGTTAAATTGCAAGCTCCTAAGATCTCAATTAGACCATATCCCAGAGGCCTGTGGCCAAAGATAGAAAGGAACACAGGAGCTATTGGCATTCCTCCTCTGTCTCGCCCTTCCTCCTCAGTGTGCCTCTGGAATGCATGTGATCCTGGAAAGAATAAGAGGAAGGGAGTAGTTCTATATTCCCAGCAACTGAGTGCCACAGTAACAGGGCTTGAAGGGGTTAACCCTCACCTACAAACTACTAACAACGAAGAAACGAAGAAACAACGCAGTACTAAGCAGGATCCTACTCATGAGCATAACTAAGCCCAATCAAGAAGACCATCTCCTACGGCCAGTCTAGGATAACGAATGTGGCTAAAGACAGGAAGAGAATTACTTCTCCAAGAAGATAATCTTTACCTAGGTTCACTTGCAGATGGCTTATATAATGACAGCAGAGAAGAAATATAATACAAAAGGCACTTTGCCAGTACAGAGACCTGATGTGTTGTGAAATGTATTTCATTAAGTAAAAAAGCAGCAGAGAGAAGCTGTGTTGAGTGTGCAAAGGATAGTTACCATCCTGCCTAGCTGATCAGCTAGCTCCTCCGTGTAACTCAGAGGCATGTCAAATATCAAGCCGCCCGCCTGGGGGCCCCAGGCCTGCCTGCGACACTGCCTGTGACCCTTGCCTGAGCTGGCTGGCTACCCACTGCCTTGTGCTTCTGTTGGCTTCAGTACAGAGACATGATGCTCCACAGATGGAAGATTGCGCCAGCCAAGCATACGGGAGCTCTCTGAGTGTTTCGTCACCTTCTACTGTCTGTCTAGGATTGTGACACCATTTCCCCAATGACTCCAAACACAGGATGGACCAACAGGGCCACACCCCCGTAAGTGCAGGCTTCCAAAGCAGAGTCAGAAGTGGGACAGAGGTGCACAGCACGCGGCAGTGGATTAACCCGGACTGATGCAGACAAGGATGCCCTTACATCGCTTTTGGCTTATTCACCTATCTTAACACCTGTCACAGTGGCCTAGCGGATGACATCCCCAGACAGGCACCACGTTTTAATGAGCTTAGGATTGCATGCCAAGCTTAGATATCATAGCTGTTCCATAACTTTTGAAAGTTTGTTCTGATTTTCCCAGGCTAAAGGAAAGCCATTATGATTTAAATATAGCAAATTTCATAGGTGCTAGCCTTTCACAGCATCCTAACACATTTTATCCCCCTCTTTCCTTTGGGGGTCTTATGTAGCCCAAGCTGGCTTGGGATGACAATGTACCCCACTTCCTTTAGTGTAGTCCTAGGGATGAAAGTCCGGGCTGCATGGGTGCCAGGCAATTCTCTACCAGTAAGATCCACAGCTCCCAACAGCAGATCTGCTATTTCTCCAACTCCTCATGGTCAACGCTTCATACAGTAAGTTTCTTCTTACACAATACTTGACCAGTTTTAATACTAAATGGGGGGTGGGGCGGTGGGAGAGAGGCAAGATTTTTCTACATTTCCAAGACCAGGTTTCTCTGTGTAGTCCTGGCTGTCCTGGACCTCTCTCTGTAGACCAGGCTGGCTTCGAACTCCAAGATCCATCTGCCTTCCTCCTAAACGCTGGGACTAAAGATGTGCGCCACCACTGCCCAGCTTAACTTCCTTATTATTTCTCTCAATTATTTTTCCTTATATGTCGCTATGTGGTATGTGCACAGAAGTGAGGCCAGAGGTATCAGCTCTCCCTTGGTGGTGAAGCAAGCAACGTGAGCACTGGGAACTGCAACGTGAGCACTGGGAACTGAATTTAGGTCATCTACTTGGTCTGAACCACTGAGCCATCTCTCCAACCTGTGCAGTATTATCACTAAGGGTTCAGCAGTAAAACATATTGAAAGAACATACGTCAAGAACCTCTGGTTAGAAGATAAAATGAAACCTGACAGAACCTCAACTTCTGCATTCTAACTCCCGGGACTCAGATTCGTCTCCCTGTGGTTTAAGTTCACGGCAGGTTCACATGTTGGAGGACTGGTCCTCGGTGGGGTAGCCGAAGTACTGGAGACTTTTGTGAGGTTTGACTGGAATGTCTGCCTGGGTCATCGGGGTGCTGCCCTGGGAAAAGACAGTGCTTCCTCTGACAGTACCCGAGTCACTGTCTGCTTCTGGTTTCCTCCTCCTCACCTACCACTTGGGCTCCAGCATCCAGCATCCATCTTCCCAGAGCAGAGTGCTGCCCCCTGAGCCTGAATAGAGAAGCCCTGCCCCCTACCCCTCCCCACCCCCAGCCCTGGGCCTTGTTAGAATGATAAAAAGCTGACAAACCACTCCTACCTGATCCTTTTGATCCAGTCTCAAAATTAAGATGTAAATGATCAAGGTAAAACAAAGAATTTTGCTTTACTGATTCCATCAAAACATACACACGAGCAAAGTCACAATACAAGTCAAAAAAATAAGATGAAAAAATAATTACCATTCCAGGTGGTGGCGCACACTTTTAATCCCAGCAGTCACTGAGTTCAAGGCCAGCCTGGTCTACAGAAAGAATTCCAGGAAAGCCAGGGCTACACAAAGAAACCTTGTCTCAGAAAATTTAAAATAAAAAAAATAATAATATAACTGATATTTTCAAGTTAACAAAATTTCCAATGTAAAAATTAGAAAGCTCAAATAATAATAATATATGTATAAAACATCCAATTCTAATTGTGAATAATTAAGATAGACATATAATCTACAGTGACTGGTAAATGTAACAGAAACAACAGAACGCCCCCCACCCCAAAACAAACAACAAACATACACAAAACTAAACAGTAAGTTCATTGGCAGTGTGGGAGAGATTGAACCACACCATACATATATGTAAATGAGCTGAATCCGCATGTTATCCTGCAGGAGTGCTTGAACAAGGTACACCCTGCCAGCCTGTACCCCTTTTCATCCCTCACATCTTTAAATCTGTGAACACCCTCTTGAAACAAGTCCTTGGAAATAAAATATGGAAGAACACACAGGAGCTAACCCATACTGCCCAACACTCCTGATAATAACCCTATCCAAACCCAGGCAGCTACTATATTGTGGACAAAATTACGAATAACCAGAGACATCACTCTCTGCATATACCAACTTCGAATTGGGTGGCTCTAAGCGATTCAGTCTGAGTGTATGAACAATCAATAAGTAAGAGAAGACTTACCCACAGAAGCCGAGTTTTTAAGAGCTGACTCCTTAGGGGCTCCTTTCTGAATTCGCAATGTGGCCCACTGTTCAAAACAAGAAGCATTCATTAAAACTCTGAACATACTTACACAGCCGTGAACACCGAGTCTGGGCACTATCTGAATTAGGGAGAAACCCCAGGGAACCTCTGATGTACAATACTGCTGGTGGAGGGCTAGAGTTATGTTTTAACTTCTGTGCTTAAGAGAGCTATAAAACAATAACATCTCTAACCAGTAAACCCCACTTATTCAAGGATAGATAATCCTCTAATGCCCCCTTGCCCAAGGACAGATAAATCCCTGGAAATGGGGGTGGTGAGAAGGGTCTGTCACGTAAAATACGGAGCGGGGTGTTTTCACTTCCGTAAACAAACTTGGTTGCCCAGCTGCACAGGCTGTGCTTGGTCACCTGTAGGCTAGAGATCACATGCTCAGATTTTGTGGTAGTCTTCTTCTTGCCCAGTGGGATGAACACTGGTCCTTTGTATGCTCCTACAGTTGTCACTGACAGTGCTCTAGTAAATACATAAATTACTTCTCACTAGAGCTGTGAAGCACTTCCCGAGATTGCGGCTTCAACAATATCTGGGTTGCAAAAGGCCAACCAAACCGAAACCAACCCAAAACCCAACCAACCCAACCAAACCAAATAAAGGGGAAGGATTGGGGTATCTATAGATTCCTTAAATGCTGTCCTGAAATAAATCTACTGGGGCTGGTGAGATGGCTCAGAGGGTAAGAGCACCCGACTGCTCTTCCGAAGGTGATGAGTTCAAATCCCAGCAACCACATGGTGGCTCACAACCACCCGTAATGAGATCTGACGCCCTCCTCTGGTGCGTCTGAAGTCAGCTACAGCGTACTTATGAAGAATAATAATAAACGAATCCTTGGACCGGAGAGAGCAAGTGGGGCCAACTAGAGCAAGCGGGGCCGAACGGGGCAGCCAGAGGCGAGCGGGGCTGGCTGGAGCGAGCAGGGGCAGACCAGAGCGAGCAAGGTTGACCAGGAACGAGGGAAAAAAAAAAAAAGAAATCTACTTAAAGCCAGGAGGAGGTGGCACGAGTCTTTAATCCCAGCGCTTGGAGGCAGAGACTGGCAGATCTCTGAGTTGGAGGCCAACCTGGTCAAAGAGTAAGTTCCAGGGCAGCTGGGGCTACACAAAGAATCCCTGTCTTGAAGAACCAAAAATAATAATAATAATAATAAATATAAGCAACAATAATAAAGAAAATCTATTTATGTTATGTTATGTTATGTTATTTATGTTATGTCAAATGGTAAATAATAGAAATGCATAAGAAATGTATGAAGAGGGTGGGTTGTAGCTCAGGTGGTAAGGTGCTTGCCTTGCATGCACGAAGAGCTGGGATCAGAGCCGGGCGTGGTGGTGCACGCTTTTACTACCACTTGGGAGGCAGAGGCAGGCGGATTTCTGAGTTCCAGGCCAGCCTGGTCTACAGAGTGAGTTCCAGGACAGCCAGGGCTACACAGAGAAACCCTGTCTCGAACAACCAAAAAAAAAAAAAAAAGAATTACACACACAAAACCATCTTTCTTTGCTCCTTGCCTATAAAAATGTATAGAGAAACGTGAGGGAGAGGGTATCGGGCAAGTGAAAGAGTGAAAGACCAGGAAGAGCAAGTGCCAGCTTGTTCTGAATGCACTTAAAATGTGACAAAGGACATCACCGCTTCTTTAATGATCTCTTAGGTCATTTGTTTCACACACCAAAAGTCACAGAGTCCGCCAAGTTCCCAACATACGGGTCCTGTGCCAATGAGAGAACAAGGGGTGGGGGGTGGGGACACATGCCACACAGTGACAGGAATACCTGTCAGCACACTAGATACTAAACAAACAATAAAAAATGCAAAAAAAAAAATTCTTCATAAGTTTCCCGTACATTTGTTTGGTTTGGGCTTCAGATTTTGGTGTTTGCTTGCTTTTGAGACAGGGTCTAATCCAGCCCAAGGCTGGCCTCCACTCTCTAAGTAGCCAAGGATAACCCTGAACTTTAAAACAACAAAACAAACAGGAACTGAACTCAGTGCCAGGAGCTTTCCCAGGTAGACTGACCCCAGGCCTTCCGACCCCCACCCCCACCCCCAGCCCCAGCCCCACACTACACTACCAGGATTTCAAACACTGAATCCAGTGTTTCATGAACTTAAGGGAAGCACTGTGACCTGGGCTACAGCTCACCCTCCTCATACATTTCTTATGTACTTCTAATATTATTCACCATGTGACATCATACCTTAAAGGGTGCATGTGAATTATTTTCAGCCTTAGCATTAAAGAATCTACAGATACTGCACCCACCCCTTTAAGTTGGTTGAGTTGAGTTTTAAATTTAGCAGTTAAAGGCTGGGAATATAGCTCAGTGATACAGGGCTTGTCCAGCACATTCAAGGCCCTGAGTTCAGTCCTTAGCAGCACAGGGATGATAGACGAGGGTAGGTAAGTAGGTAGGTAGATAGACAGACAGACATAGATAGATAGGTGCACACATGCATATATATATACATACACAGATAATCTAGATAGATGATAGATACATAGATAACACATGCATTCATATATACGTAAATATAAACATGACAGAGCTGGCATAGATATACATACATATATAAATGATAGAGATTATATAGATACTTTATCATTTAAAGCAATTAAAATGACATCTAAGATTATAATTCATATATTAATTTTTTTTCAGACAGGGTTTCTCTGTATAGCTCTGGCTGTCCTGGAACTACCAGGCTGCCCTCCACCTGCTTCTGCCTCCCTGGCGCTGAGATTAAAGTTGAGCACAGCCACCACCAACTTGTCCAGGTACTAATGTCTAAATTGACTGATTCAAAAGGAAAGGGAGAGAGGCAAATGCACTGCGATAATTATAATTAGGTATAATTAGACATAAGCACCATGAAGGGACAAAAAGGCAAATTTATTAATCTACAAAAATACCTGAAAGGCTCAGGTGTGTATGTTAAACAGAGAAACCGAACATTTTATATTTTCAAATAAATAAGAGAACAACAGTCAGAGACAAATAGCCTAAAATATATGTATCAAGTGTGTGACTCCATCCAGACTGTATGCAACAGCCCGGAGCCAAGCACCTGACTTAGAACACCTAAGAGTGGAGGCCTGTCCTTCAGCAGCCCATCTCTGACAGAAGACTTGACAGGGTTTCTCTGTGTAGCCCTGGCTGTCCTGGAACTCACTCTGTAGACCAGGCTGGCCTGGAACTCAGAAATCCGCCTGCCTCTGCCTCCCAAGTGCTGGGATTAAAGGCGTGCACCACCATGCCCGGCTGGAAGACTCATTCTTTTTTTTTTTTTTTTTTTTTTGGTTTTTCAAGACAGGGTTTCTCTGTGTAGCCCTGGCTGTCCTGGAACTCACTCTGTAGACCAGGCTGGCCTCGAACTCAGAAATCCGACTGCCTCTGCCTCCCAAGTGCTGGGATTAAAGGCGTGCGCCACCACCGCCCGGCTGGAAGACTCATTCTTAATCTGGCTGCATCCTCTCTACTCCTGAGGGAGGTGTTGCTGAACTGCCATCTTCTCTCAGCTGAGGCAAAAGTTAGCTTCTATAGGTCCCCCCTAAAGCTTTGGCACCTGTTATCATTTGTAAGGAAACCAAAGATGGTATAAAATAAATTTGTGTAAACGATCAACCATTATTATTCTTAGAACTCACCACCGAATCTCTTATTTCATATAAAGGCAACTTAGACTAGAACAATTATTCCGTACACTCCATGGAAGGCATCATTCGTTTCAGCAAGAGTTCAGTATATATGCTCTGGAATTCACATGTTGAGAATGGAAAATTTCTATCTGCAGCTAAGATCTTTTAATCTTATCTGATAAGTGGTCTTCTAAGAAGAAATTTGGACACTCAAAGAAATACCAAAGAATGGTGCTGGGGCGATGGTTCAGTGGGTGAAAGCATTTGCTGCACTAGTGTGGTAAGGCTTGATTTCAAATCCTAAGAACCCACATAAACGCCAGATGTGTTGCAACATCTGTTATCCCGGCTTTCTTATAAGATAGTTTTTCTTAGCAATAGGAGAATCCACAGAGGTCCACTGGCTGGCTAACTTCATGCATACATCAGAAAAGCCTCCTTCTCAAACGTTAAGAAATGGACTGACGCCCAAGGCTGTCCTCTACTGGCATGTCACAAAGACACCCACATTCACACACAAGGATGTGTGTGTACACACGTATGCACACAAGAAAGGAAAACAGAAATTATCAGTAATGTGTGAAGACTATGAAGACACAGTGAGAATTGAAACTAGTCACATGGACTCTCTAACCTGAGACTTCCAGTCTCCAGAACCCTGAAAAAGTAAGTCTCTGCTGTTTAACCTGCTTGGTCTGTGATATTTTGTCATACACAGCGACATTCCTCAAATTGAAAAATCAAATCCCTCAAAGAGAAAGACCTCAATCACAAAGAGCACTGGAAAATGCATGACATGTCCCCATTTGAGAGTGGCCAGGGTCTGACCCACAATTGCTGCTCAAGAGAAACAAATTTTAAGGTTGAAGTTGCTTCAAAGCCAATGGCAATCTCTAGTAGAAAACAACTTGGAACTCTTGTAGACACCTGCATGGGACTCAATATAGATATACCTGTTTGAGACTGACTGTAGATATATATTCCTGCTTGGGTCTCTGTGTAGGCACCTGCTTGGGTCTCTGTGTAGGCACCTGCTTGGGACTCTGTGTAGACACCTGCTTGGGTCTCTGTGTAGACACCTGCTTGGGTCTCTGTGTAGACACCTGCTTGGGTCTCTGTGTAGACACCTGCTTTCCAGTGCTTATTCAGCACCGAGAGCAAAGCAGCCTTGCGACCAGCCTGGCATCAGGGAGAATTTGTCTTCCTTTTCTAGCTGAGACTTTAAGCTCTCGGGCCATCTGCTTCATCATCTCTCTAAGGAGGGTCAAAACCAAAGGTGACAGTAAAGATTAGAGAGCCAGGCAAGGCCCGTGACACAGGTCTGTAAATCCAGCTGCTTGGGTGGCGGCTACAGCAGGAGGGTCATAATTCAAGGCCTGTCTACACTAACTGTAATCACTAACTGTAGTGATCCAAAGGCCAGCCTGCGCAACTTACTGAAACCATATCTCAAAATACAAAATAAACTGAGAACTGGGGAGAGAGCTGAAGTGGTAGAGCCCTTGTCTAGCTTGTTCAAGCCCAGTGTGGGGCTGTGGAACGGGAGAGTGGAAGGGTGGGGGGAGGGTGGGGATGGGGGGCAGGTAGCGTTAAAGGAGAGGAACTATGGGTATCCACCAGATGGTGGGATACAAAGCAATTCTGATGGATGATCCTTTCTCCACACACCACACACTTGGCTCAGGTACCAAGAAGGAGCGAGCAGGTTTCCTGACCATCACACACACTTGGCTCAGGTACCAAGAAGGAGCTAGCAGGTTTCCTGACCATCAGTGCTTCTCCCAACAGGTCGCTCTTTATCTTTGACCTTGTAGCTTCTCCACCCCAGCGGGGGATCCCCAAGACAGAGGCAGTATAGTTCTTCTGGGGCCTCTAAGTCTCCTCAGGATAACCTCCAAATGCTTCTGCCTCAAGCCCCTGCAGATGAGAGGACCCTGAAGTGTGGCAGCAGCTTTTAACAACGATGCTGCAGCCACAGTCCCACCTGTCTGTCACCAAGCCCCAAGGGAACCTGCCAGCCTTCCTAGCACTTGCTTCTCAAAGCCTGAAAGGAGTGACCGAGCTCAAGTCTGTTTCAAGTGGTGGCACACACCTGTA
>CACVCL010034752.1:0-20435 GCA_902729485.2 Mus minutoides
AGGGTAACTCTTGATAACAATGTTGCTTTATGTCTTTTAACAATTATTAAAAAGGTTTTGAAGATCTTTATGACAAATAATACAAGTTTGAAGAGGTAGGCACATTTAGTCTTAGTCACAATGCAACTTCCAACATTATGAAGCATTACATGACACACCATGAAGACATGTGATTCTATGTTCTAAATTTAAAAGTAAATTTTATTTTAAAAATTTAGGGAAAGTAAATTAAAAAATTGGGAAAATATGTCTAAAAAGATCATATAGGTAAAAGTCATATGTAAATACACAAAAGATGGGTTACTACTTTCCAACTGGCCTACAAATCACAGATTAGGACAAGTGAACCTAGCCATCAAACTCACATGGTTTATGGCCACTTTTATTTGGGTTTTGAGGGATCTGAGCTCTGGTCCCTATAGAACAAGAGATTTATTCACTATGGTGGCTTGGATGAGAATGCCCCCCATAGGCTCATATATTTGAATGTTTGATCCCAAGTTGCAGGAACTGTTTAGGAACAATTAGGAAATTGGGCCTTGTTTGTAAAGGTGTATTGCTGGGGGCATTGCAAATGTCCAAATATCCATACTAGTCCTAGTTTGCTCTCTCTCACTGCCTAGTAACAGTGATTCTCAACCTTCTTAATGCTGTGACCCTTTAACACAGTTTTCAATGTTGTATTGACTTCCATAGTTGTGGTGACCTCCACACAACTTCAGACTAAAGAAAGTCTAAAAATGGGAGCCAGACAACAATAAATTGTAATGATTCCTCAGGTAATTCCAAAGCACTAAAAAAATAGGGATAACTGGCCTATTCCTAACACTATATCTATTACTATCTTAATAAAAACAAGTCTAGCACAGTTGGGAGGGAGGCAGGGGCAGGAGGATATCTGTGACTTGAAAGCCAACCTGGTCTACATAGGGATATTCAGTGCTACAGTGTCTCAATCAATCAATTAATCAGTCAATCTAACCATATATTATCTCCTGCTAAAAGGCCTCTAAGATCCACCCACTGTACTGGGAAGAAAACAAACTTTTGTTCCTGACAAGTCCCTGTTCCACGGTTAAGCATAGTGTACTCCTTTTCTCTTCACACAATGTGTCACCTTTGTTTGTAAAGGAAATCACTTTGTAGATCAGGCTGGCCTTGAACTCAGAAACTGCCTGCCTTTCAGTTCATTATATCCATTGCATTTCCTCTTCCTTGGAGATCTGAGACTTCATAATTAAGCCACTCTTTCAAAAAACATGCACAGTACTGCTTCCTTCTTGATATCCAGGACTCCTTTAAAAGATTTCACCAACTTTTTAGGTAATCTTATACAAAGGAACATTCCATGTGAATACTTTGCTCTTCTATTTAAATTTGCCTTAAGAAACTGAAAAGCTCATTTCTGTAGCTGCTGGGAAACCTGTTAGCACCTGGCGTTGGCTGGAAAAACTGTATATTTCCAATGATAGTCTATATCTAATAGCTCATTATGGGTAAAGTTTAAGGGCACAGCCTCCTCCCTGAAACATAGGGAACTGTCAAGGATTTCTCAGCTCTGGTAATTCCCAAGGGCAGACTAAAGCCTTGGATGAGAACAATTAACAATCCAAATTCTCTGACCAATCCAGATTCCTTTCTTTCTTTCTTTCTTTCTTTCTTTCTTTCTTTCTTTCTTTCTTTCTTTCTTTTTCAAAGATGTTGATCCTAAGAGCATTTATTGATAACATTCTTGTATACTCCTTCAATTTCAGAGCCCAAACTAACTCAAACTGCTAATCTTGGCAGTAGTAGACTGAAAAAGCAATCATTAGCATGACATCCTGAAGCTGGACCATCTGCCATGTAACTGGCACTGAGACTCTCTTCACTAGCGAGGTAATACAGGAATCTATAAAACAGACAATTCATTGTTAACATTTTTACATGTGAAACTGAGATACAACACATTGATTGGGAAGGAAATTCATGAGCAAGAATAGAAATAGGGAGCTTTATAAAGTATAACTGATGCTTTGCAGTGATGTAACAAAAGACAATGAGTAAGTGTGAAGCCTGGACAGCCTCTCTCATAAATGAAAACTTGGCATTTGTCTCCTGCATTCGGGAAGGAGAGAAAGCTACCCAGGCCTAGAAATTAATCATCTAACCAACACAGAGATAGCTCCAATGAAGCTTAAACTCCCAATCCTTTATCTATGAGGCAAAAGCCAGGTATCTAAATGAAACAGAATGGAATACCCCATCATAGGTAATGAATACCTAGCTTTGCATACCCTTAAATACGGAATGGTCAGTCCTCACCTAAGCCTTCTGCATCTGTGAATATACTGCAGTCATTTTTTATGCTTAATTTATCTTTTATTTTTATTGGTTATTTTCTTTATTTACATTTCAAATGGTATCCCCTTTCCGAGTTTCCCTCCCTCCCGAAACACCCTATCACATCCTCCCTCCCCCTGCTTATATGAGGGTGTTCCACACCCACCCACTCCCACCTCCCCACCCTCGGTTTTCCTACACTAGGGCATCTATCGAGCCTTTATAGGACAAAGGACATCTCCTTCCATTGATACATTATACTTCAGTCTTTGCCACAAATGTTCCTTCCATTCTGAAGGATGGTGCAAAGAAACTCCTCTAAAATGACATGTGCAACTTCAGGATCAGCCTTTATGCACCTACCTTTCTAGGTAAGGGTCTAATCCTGAAATTATGCCCCAACAGTACCTGGCTGGGTCCTGTGGAAGGAAGGGGACCTAACCTCAAGCCAGATGCTGGATTTAGAATAAACCAACTTGCTAGGTCAGTAATCATGTAACTCACCTTTCACAATACTGCATCAGAGAATCAGGAGAAGCAGACCATAAAGTTGTATAAATGATATTATTATAGGAGCACTCATGAAAAACACAGGACTAGCATTCTAGCAAGAACACTGAAAACACTTAGTATAAGTCTCATAACTATATAAAAACAAAAGAATCCACATTTATCAAGGTAGAAATGCTAGTCATTCAGATAGGCAATATAAAAACAAGCATATATTGGGTCATAATTCTTTTGGCTTTCATAGGTTTTCACATTTCACTTTTATGCCTTTTGGGTTTATGGCAAGCTCAAACAGTAGAATCACTATAAACAAGTATGGGGTTGAAAGCACAGGACGATAGCATGTGTATTGGGTAATTATTCAGCCTCTTAAATATAAAGCAGAACCTTGCATGCTCTTCAGCTTTTGGTAGAAAAGAAGTGTTTGATAGTAGTCATTAAGGGATCATGGAGTTGGGGCTATAATCTTTTAGACCATCAGGTTAGGTGTCTAATCAGATTCATTATAAAACAAGCTGATAGAAAAGGAGAAATCAAGACTATTTCACAGATGAGTTGGCTCATATGTGGATGCAAGTTAAAAATTGACCATGGCTGTACTTTAGCTAATTCAGGGGTGAACTTAAAAGACAACTGTGAAAGTAAATTAATCCAGTGATGCATTTGGCCAATTGTTTAATACAAGGACTGGTAGAGAACTAAAACACATTTGACTGGTTATACCTCTATGAAAACACCAGGGGCTACACAGCTGCAAAGGCATCTCCTGCAGGGGGACCTAATTGAAGACTGCCTGAGAGACCAAGGATTGCTGATGCAGACAATGTCAGCTAATTGGGAACTGTTGTTTAGAAGAGATCCTTTCTTGGGACCAATGGGGTACAGGTGGAGGATATCAAAAGAGCTTGCAGAAGTGTCCAGACCTTGCACCTGCTCTCAGAGTCTGTGCCCTTGATTCTGTGCTACCCCAAGGGCAGGTAGGGACAGGCAGAAAACAGTCCAGGGCACAGGCAGCAGGTTCCCACTCAACAAGGCCGAGCTGCTGCTATACTATAATGTGTAACTTGAGAGAAAGAGACCAGCAGTCTTCAGTATGATACCCTCTGCAAATAACCAATGACTTGGTAGCAAAACAACTTTGGAATTTTTCTACATAGGGAGAGTGAATCATTAAACAAGTGATTAATTTTGATAACATGTATTCCAGAAATGCTCTCAGAGAGCACAAGAATGTTTGATTTACTGACACGAGACTGTACATAATATTATTCCAAACTAATGTTACTTTGTAGTAGATGAATTGCTCTATCATGCTATAGAGCCCATTTGTCCTAACACATCCACATTAGCTGAAAGGTGCCCACCTAACAGTGATAGTACAGGCCCTTGAAAGTACAGTGGAATACACAGCTCAAAGATGATTCCTTTGGCTTTCTTCCAGCATGTAGTGTTCATTATATATTAAAACCTGTATGTAGTGTTTGTTATGTGCCTGAAAAATAAAATACATTAGATATAAACTCAAAGGATAATAAGTGTCCCTTCTGGAAGAACCTATTTCCTATTTTATGAAGATAGTGATGTCTGGAAGATTTTATGGTTTTTTTTTTTTTTATCCATTAGTATAGAGGTCAGGATTCTCAAAAGGGAAATATAGCCAGGCATGGTGTCACATATCCATAGTTTCATCACTTAGGATGCTGAGTTAGGGGGACTAGAAAACTAAAGCCAGCCTAGGTGACATATTGAGGCCTTACCTTGTTTGAGAAAAAACAAGATCAAAAGAAAAGCACTTTTACTAGAGGCTCAGAAAGATTTCTTTTATTGAAGTATAAAATAAAAATGCAGCCTAGACACATCCTGCTTCTTGTTCAATGGAATAAGTAGCCAAGAAGAATGACTGTGTGATAATAGGAAGGGATTGGTTCCAATCATAAGGAAACACAAAGGAAAACATCACCCAGTAAAGATAGGAAAGAATTTGTGTGCAACTTTGATAGCCCAGTTGGTTGCCCAATCTTTATTTTCAATTTACAAGAGCTAGTTTGATCTGTAAATATAATGGTGCCTAAGATTTTGGATACTTCAGAGATCAGGCTCTCCGGATTGTCATCTATTTGTGAAGTCATGAAAACCAGTAGAGGCATTAGCTGAGGGCAAGAAGACTCTAGAAAAGAAGCTACATGATACTTACAGAGTATCAGCTGGAGCTGAAAAATTAGCAGTGATTAAGAGGATACCAGCATTGAGATAAAATCCACTGTGGGAAGTGCTTCCTTAGAGATGGCACACATAAGCTGTATTCCAGAAGTGGCCAAGGTTGTAC
Organism: Mus minutoides; assembly: GCA_902729485.2. Classification (NCBI taxonomy): domain Eukaryota; kingdom Metazoa; phylum Chordata; class Mammalia; order Rodentia; family Muridae; genus Mus; species Mus minutoides. The sequence goes on from CACVCL010034752.1 coordinate 5,159, forward strand.
CTCATGCTGGCAGCCAATCTTGGTAGTGAAAGACTCACTCAAGTCGTACTGGTTTTGAAGGCATGAAGTGGTTATAGAGAAAAAATGAGGCTCACCACTGGGTGATAGGGATGGAGTCCCTTAAGAGAGCCCAGAGAGGCTAATTGGTGAACAAGCAGTCTAGTTACAGCAAGAGACTTCAGAGTTTTGGAGATGTTAATACCCTGGGGGCAACTGTCAAGAATGGCAGAAGCCATGGAGTTGAGCCAACCTGAGCTTAGCTGAAAATCTGTCTGTGCTGCTGCAGAGTGAACTGGAGAAGTGACCCAGCTCCTTTGGAAGAGCTCTGAAGATCATGACTGGATCCTAAACATTGTAAACATTGAACATGGGATTGTTTACACAGCTGGAGTTCAGGTTTGCTTTGCTTTGATTGTAACTGTGCCCTGGTTCTTTCCTCTTAAAGTATTTAATTTATTATTATTATTATTATTATTATTATTATTATACAGAAGCCCACAGTTGAGAGATTTTGAAACTTTAAAGAGATTTTGGAGCTCTACAGGATTTTGGATTTTAAGAGACAATAGATATTTTCAAAAGACTGAATTTTTTCCAATTTTATTAGATATTTTCTTCATTTACATTTCAAATGCTATCCTGAAAGTCCCCTATACCCTCCTCCATCCCCCACCCTGCTCCCCTACCCACCCACTCCCACATCTTGGCCCTGGCGTTCCCCTGTACTGGGGCATATAAAGTTTGCATGACCTAGGGGCCTCTCTTCCCAATGATGGCCAACTAGGCCATCTTCTGCTACATATTCAGCTAGAGACAAGCTCTGGGGGTACTGGTTAGTTCATATTGTTCTTCCACCTATAGAGTTGGAGACCCCTTCAGTTCCTTGGGTACTTTCTCTAGCTCCTCCCTTGGGAACCCTGTGTTCCATCTAATAGCTGACTGAGAGCATCCACTTCTGTGTTTGCCAGGCACTGGCATAGCCTCACATGAGACAGCTATATCAGGGCCCTTTCAGCAATATCGTTCTGGTGTATGCAATAGTGTCTGCGTTTGGTGGCTGATTATGGTATGGATCCCCGGGTGTAGCAGTCATTGGTTGGTCCATCCTTTTGGAAAGACTGAATTTTCAAAGTATTCAAATTGATAAAGACTATGGAACTTTCTAAGTCTATAAAATGTGTTATATTGTGAAAAAAAAAAAAGAAGCTACATGAAAGAATTGGACAATGTCAATTGAATCCTGAAGAATAGCTACAGCAGTGGGAAATACAGTTTGCACTATTAGTTTCTTTCTTCAAAATAATCCTCAGAAAATGTAACCCCAAGAGCTCTGAAACTGTTCATTCTATTATATGAACAAATTGAGTCTATGTAGTTAGGATACCCTAATCAAAGCTTTTTTTTTTTTTTTTTTTTTTTTTTTTTACTGAAGGATATATTCCCCTAGTTTCTAGAGAAGTCATTATGCTCATATCTTTCAGTAGTTAACTAACTGAAAATTCCCTTTTCCTGGAAAGAAGTGCCCCTACTTGTAATCATCACTTTCCCATAAAATCTTTCATTCAACAACTAATAAATATGAGTGTAAAAATGTCCATCTCCTGGGTACAACACAGAATACCTCACAAGGGCTTTCTGTCTTCTGATGAACTCAGATGAATCCATGGTTGAAGAATGATCAGAGCTTAACTTTTCCCTTTGCCCATTTCCTTTCCTCCTCCTTGCTACCATCCCACACCAATTCTGAGATCAATCCCTAGTGAATTTCTTATATGCTCAACTTATTTCATGAAGCACATAAAATACTTGCTCTCACTTTCCTTCTTACCCTTGCTCTCACTCATGGTGATCTTCTGTTATATAACCCTATATTAGTGAATTATTAGTAAAGTAATCGCTTTATAGATACCTGTCACCATCTCTTACATTTTAACAGATTATTATTTATCTCTCTTTCTAAACTATAGTGCCACAGAGTGGGGCTAGTTCACCAATGTCTGTGTCCTTAAAGCTTCTTTACACATAAAAGGGTGCCAATAGATATTTGACTCGCTATTACTACAATATCTCTTGTTTTATGGTTCTCTCCAGAATTTACAAGGCAAGGCATGATTAATATGTGATAGGGAAAGATACAAATCAGACTTAATAAAAGATTGATAGTCTCCTACAATTTTGCCAGGATCACTAGCAGCATTTATGACTCAAGGTTGGCTTTGTGAGTAGGGAAAACCATCCAAGCCCTTTGAGGAGAAGAAATCATGGAGCATCATTTGCTGGCTATTATCCATTACCCACTTCCATTTAGTCACTTCATAAGAAGGCTGGGACTCATGAACTTCTGACCAAGGTCCTTTAAGTATGGCTGTGGGATGGGTAACTAGTTAGAAAAATCTGTAAAATTACCATTGAGTGATCCATCTGAATACCTACTTAAACCCTCTGAAATATGACATATATTTGACTGGAATTATGGCAAATAAACCTGGAAATGAAGAGTTTTATAATGCAAGATTGTGATGGTTTGCATATGGTCATTCCAGGGAGTGGCACTATTAGAAGTTGTGGCCTTGTTAGAGGAAGTGTGTCACTGTGGGGGTGAGCTTGGAGATCTTCCTACTAGCTGTCTGAGGATGTCCAGTCTGACCCTGGCTTCCTTCAGATGAAGATGTAGAGCCCTCAGCTCCTCTTGTACCATGCCGGCCTGAATGCTGCCATGTTTCCACCTTGATGACAATGGGCTGAATCTCTGAACCTGTAAGCCAGCCCCAATTAAATGTTGTCATTTATAAGACTTGCCTTGGTCATGGTGTCTGTTCACAGCAGTAAAACCCTAAGATAATGATATAATAGAGAATTTTGATTATGAAATTTTCTTTGTTCAGAGAAGTGAAGTGGAATAGTAAATATGTAGAGAAGGAAGACTANAAATTTCAAAAAGTATCTATCATTGCTTATTTGATGGTAATCCACAGGCTAAAGTCATGGTATGACTATAAAATGTCCCTTGCAGACTTACTTGTTTAAAGACTTGGTCCATAAATGTTGGCATTGCTTTAGAACACTGTAGAACCATTGGAACATGGATCCTAGATGGCTGACTACAGATTACCATAAGGAACCCTTGAAGACACCGTTCTCTTCTGGTTATAGTCTCTAAGATCTCTACTTCCTCTTTTGCTAAGATAGGAACAAGAATGATTCATGAGATCTGGTTGCCAGATATGGAACTGTGCTATCCTCCCTGCCTTTCCATTTATGATGAACTGCATTCTCTGAACTATGAGCTCAAATAAACCTCTCCCTTCTTAAAATTCTTCACAAAGGTATTTTGTCAGTGTGATAATGAAAATAACTAGCATAATTGATTTTAAAACCATGGTTGAAGGGCCCAAGGATTATATAGGCTTCCAATTATATACCCTTATCAATGAATGAAAAATTTGAATTTAGCAAGCCTACAATAGGGAGAATACAATAATCTTTTAAAGGTTAATTACAGCCTCAAATTTCCAGGACCTAATTTGGCTTCTCTTTTGGCTTATTATCTGCTGACAATCAATCCAATTTTTTTATTATGATGTCAGTATTCTAGTATTTACTAAAGACATGATCTGCAGAATTTGAGTAAACCTCCAGTGTTCAACTCAAAGTACTCTTTATTTTATATACTATAAATGACTCACTAGGCATAAATTTCAGTGTTTTGTAGCATAAAAGAAATGGTGCACCTGAATTGGATCTGTGAAATTCACACAGTAGAAAGAGAGAATTGGCTCCCACAAGTTGTCCTGAGTCTTAAACAAGCGAAGCATGACATCTAAGCACACAAGCATAAATTAATATAAAATAATTTTACAAAATACAAAAATAGCACGAAAAAGTAAATGAAGAAAAAAGCCCAGAGACGGAGGAACCTAGCATGAAAATAATATATAACCTTTCTGTCTGAGATAGTGCCTTAAGCAGACCTTGGGCTCTAGATCAGCACACAGTCCACCCCCCCCCCCAAAAAAAAAAAAAAAAAAAAAACAGAGAACACTCAACACTCAGGTACTCTAACATTTCCAGGATCATAGGTGAGGAGGCCACAACATCTACCCCAACACGGGGAGTAACTGGGACCAGAAAGGTCCAGGAACAAAGGAATCCCACCCAGCCAGTGGCATTGGTTACTTCTGGTCTGATCCAGTGCCATGAGCAGATGTTGGGTGCTAGCTCAGAACCCAGTCTGACAACACCCCGAAGAAGCTTAACTCCCAGGTGCTCTAACACACCCAAGATCATAGATGCTCTAACATGCCCAGGATCACAGGATCTCAGGAACTTGGTCACACCAGGATTTCAGGATCCCAGAGGCAGCTTGACTCCCAGGAGCTCTGACACACCCAGGATCTCAGGATCTCAGGATCTCAGGATCTCAGGATCTCAGGAGCCCTGGATTCCAGAATCACAAAGACACCTGGACTCTGAGTTCTGACACTACCAAGATCACAGGAGAAACAGGGTCCAGTCAGAAATAGTGAGAACAAAGAACACTGGAGATAACCAGACTGTGAGAGACAAGCATAAGAAAATAAGCAACAGAAACCAAGGTTACTTGGCATCATAAGAACACAATTTTCCCACCATAGCAAGTTCTGGATACACCATCACATGGAAGAAGCAAGATTCAGATCTAAAATAACTTCTCATGATGATGATAGAGGACTTTAAGAGGGACATTATATATATATATATATATATATATATATATATATATATATATGAACACAGGTAAACAAGTAGAAGCACTTAAAGAGGTAACATAAAAATCCCTTAAAGAATTACAGGAAAACACAACCAAACAGGTGAAGGAATTAAACAAAACCATCCAGGATCTAAAAATGGAAATAGAAACAACAAAGAAATCACAAAGGGAGACAACCCTGGAGTTAGAAAATCTAGGAAAGAGATCAGAGGTCATAGATGAAAGCATCACCAGCAGAATATGAGACAGAAGAGAGAATCTCAGGTGTAGAAGATACCATAGAAAACACTGACACAAAAATCAAAGCAAAATTTAAATGCAAAAAGATCCTAACCAAAAACATCCAGGAAATCCAGGACACAATGAGAATACCAAACCTAAGGATAATAGGTATAGAAGAGAGTTAAGATTCCCAAGTTAAAGGGCCAGTAAATATCTTTAACAAAATTATAGAAGAAAATGTCCCTAACCTAAAGAGATGCCCATGAACATACAAGAAGCTTACAGAACTCCAAATAGACTGGACTAGAAAAGAAATTCCTCCTGTCACATAATAATCAAAACACCAAATGCACAAAACGAAGAAAGAATATTAAAAGCAGTAAGGGAAAAAGGTTGAATAACATATAAAGGCAGACCTATCAGAATGACACCAGACTTCTCACCAGAGACTATGAAAGCTAGAAGATCCTGGACAGATGTTATACAGGCCCTAAAAGAACACAAATGCCAGCCAGGCTACTATACCCAGCAAAACCCTCAATTGACATAGATGGAGAAACCAAGATATTCCATGACAAAAACAAATTTACATAATATTTTCCACAAATCCAGCTCTACAAAGGCCAACAGATGGAAAACTCCAAAACAAGGAGGGAAACTACATCCTAGAAAAAGCAAGAAATCAATCTTCTTTTAACAAACACAAAAGAAGATAGCCACACAAACTTAATTCCACCTCTAACAACAAAAGTAACAGGAAGCAACAACCACTTTTCCTTAATAAATTTTAACATCAATGGACTCATTTCCCCAATAAAAAGACATAGACTAACAGACTGGATACTTAAACAGGACCCAGAATTTTGCTGCATACAGGAAATGTACCTCAGTGAAAAAGACAGATACTACGGCATAGTAAAAGGCTGGAAAACAATTCTCCAAGCAAATGGTCCCAAAAAGCTGGAGTAGCCAATCTAATACTGAATAAAATTGACTTTCAACCAAAAGTTATCAAAAAAAGATAAGGAAGGGCACTTTGTACACATCAAAGGAAAAATCTACCAAGATGAATTCTCAATTCTGAACATCTATGCTCCAAATACAAGGGCACCCACATTCATCAAAGAAACTTTACTAAAGTTCAAAACACACATTGTACCTCACACAATAATTGTAGGAGACTTCAACACCCCACTCTCATCTATGGATAGATCATAGAAACAGAAACTAAATGGAGACACAGTGAAAATAACAGAATTATAAACCAAATGGATTTAAAAAATAACTATAGAACATTTCATCCTAAAACAAAAGAATATATATTCTTCTCAGCACCTCATGTTACCTTCTCCAAAACTGACCATATAATCAGTCAAAAAAAAAACAGGCCACAACAGGTACAAGGAAATGGAAATAATCCCATGCACCCTAGATCACCACAGATCAGGCTGGACTTCAATACACACGGAAGCTGAAAAACACTCTACTAAATGATAACTTGGTCAATTAAGAAATAAAGAAAGAAATTAAAGACTTTTAGAATTTAATGAATATGAAGGTACATCATACTAAAACTTATGGGACACAATGAAAGCAGTGTTAAGAGGAAAACTCATAACTCTAAGTGCCTCCAAAACAAAACTGGAGGGAACATACACTAGCAACTTGACAGCACACCTGAAAGCTCTAGAACAAAAAGAAGCAAAAACACCCAAGAGGAGTAGACTGCAGGAAATAATCAAACTCAGGGCTGAAATCAACCAAGTAGAAACAAAACAACTATACAAAGAAATCAACCAAAACAGGAACTGGTTACTTGAAAAAAAATCAACAAGATAGATAAACCCTTAGCCAAACTAGCCAAAGAGCACAGAGACGGTATCCAAATCAACAAAATCAGAAATGAAAAGGGAGATATACCACCAAAAACCTAGGAAATCCAAGAAAATCATCAAATCCTACTACAAAAGCCTATACTCAACCAAATTGGAAAATCTAGAGGAAATGGACAATTTTATAGACAGATACCAGGTGGCAAACTTAAATCAGGATCATAACCCCTAAAGAAATAGAAGCGTCATTAAAAGTCTCCCAACCAAAAAAAGCCCAGGACCAGATGGGGTTAGTGCAGAGTTCTATCAGGCCTTCAAAGAAGACCTAATACCAATACTGTTCAAAATATTCCACAAAATAGAAACAGAAGGAAACTGTTCAATTCCTTCTATGAAGGCACAATTAAGCTGATAACTAAGTCACACAAAGACCCAACAAAGAAAGAGAACTTCATGCTAGATTCCCTTATGAACATCGATACAAAAATATGCTACAAAACTTTCAAAAACTGAATCCCAGAATACATCAAAATGATCATTTACCATGATCAAGAAGGTTTTATCTTGGGGATGCAGGGATGGTTCAATACACGGAAATCCATTAGCATATTCCACTACATAAACAAACTCAAAGGAAAAAAAAAAAACACATGAGAATCTACAGATTCAGTGCAATCCCTATCAAAATTCCAAGTGAATTCTTCATAAAGTTAGAAAGGGCAATTTGCAAATTCATTTGGAATAACAAAAAAACAGGATAGCGAAAACAATTTTCAACAATAAAAGATCTTCTGGGTGAACCACCATCCCTGACCTCAAGCTGTATTACAGAGCAATATTGATAGAACAAAACAAAACAAAACAAAACAAAGCTGCATGGTATTGATACAGCAACAAACAGGTAGATCAATGGAAAAGAATTGAAGACCCAGAAATGAACCCACACACCTATGGTCACTTGATTTTGACAAAGGAGCTAAAGCCATCCAGTGGAAAAAAGACAGCATTTTCAACAAATGGTGCTGGCTCAACTGGAGGTTAGCATGTAGAAGAATGCAAATTGATCCATTCTTATCTCCTTGTAAAAAGTTCAAGTCCAAGTGGATCAAGGACCTCCACATGAAACCAGATACACTGAAACTAATAGAGGAAAAAGTAGGGAAGAGCCTGGAACACATAGGCACAGGGGAAATTTTCCTGAACAGAACACCAATGGCTTATGCTCTAAGAACAAGAATTGATAAATGGGACTTCAGAAAATTGCAAAGCTTCTGTAAGGCAAAGGACACTGTCAAAAGGACAAAAAGGCAACCAACAGATTGGGGAAAGGTTTTTACTAATCCTACATCAGGTAAAAGACTAATATCCAATATATACAAAGAACTCAAGAAGTTAGACTCTAGAGCATCAAATAACCTATTAAAATGGGGTACAATGCTAAACAAATAATTCTCAAAGGAGGAATATTAAATGGCAGAGAAGCATCTAAAAAAAATGTTCAACATTCTTAGTCATCAGGGAAATGCAAATCAAAACAACCCTGATATCCCACCTCACACCACTGAGAATGACTAAGATCAAAAACTCAGGTGATCGCAGATTCTGACAAGGATGTGGAGAAAGAGGAACACTCCTCCATTGCTGGTGGGAGTGCAAGCTGGTACAACCACTCTGGAAATCAGTCTGGTGGTTCCTCAGAAAATTGGATATAGTATTACCTGAAAACCTAGCTATACCACTCCTGGGCATATACCCCCCCAAATCCTCCAATATATAACAAGGACACAAGTTCATAGCAGCCTTATTTATAAGAGCCAGAAGCTGGAAAGAACCCAGATATCCTTCAACGGAGGAATGGATACAGAAAAATGTGATACATTTACACAATTTACACAATTTAATAGCACTACTCTGCTATTAAAATCAATGAATTTATTAAATTTTTACACAAATGGATGGAACTAGAAAATCTCATCCTGAGTGAGTTAACCCAATCACAAAAGAACACACATGGTATGCACTCACTGATTAGTGGATATTAGCCCAAAAGCTTGGAGTACCCAAGATACAATTCACAGAACCTCAAAAAGAAGGAAGACCAAAGTGTGGGTGGTTCAGTCTTTCTTAGAAAGTGGAAGAAAATACTCAGGAGGAAATATGGAGACAAAGTATGGATCAGGGACTGAAGGAAAGGTCATCCAGACACTGCCCCATCTAGGGATCCATACATTCACCAAACCCAAACACTATTATGTGTGCCAAGAAGTGCTTTGCTGACAGGGGCCTGATATAGCTGTCTCCTGAGAGGCTCTGTCAGAGCCTGACAGATACAGAGAGGCAAATGCTCTCATCCAGCCATTGGATTGAGCACGTGGTCTCCAATAAGGTCCCCAATGGAGGAATTAGAGAAGGGACTAAAGAGGATGAAAAGGTTTGCAACCCCATAGGAAGAACTACAATATCAACCAACCAGACCCCCAGAGCTCCCAGGGACTAAACAACCAACTTCTAGGGACTAAACAACCAACCAAGGAGTACTCATGGAAGGACCAATGGTTCCAGGTGCATATTTAGCTAAGGATGGTCTTGTTAGGCATCAATGGGAAAAGAAACCCTTGGTCCATTGAAGGCTGGATGCCCCAGTGTAGGGGAATTTGAGGGCTGGGAGGTGGGAGTGTGTGGGTAGGTGTGGGAACATCCTCATAGAAGCAGAGGGATGGGAGATGTTATAGGGGCTTCTGGCGGGGGGAATCCTGGGACAGGGAACAACATTTAAAATATAAATAAAGAAAATATTTTATAAAATAAAAGAAAAAATTAATGTATAAATTTCATTTTACTATAACCCAAAAGAAAGAGTACAGAGATAGGAATAACTGCTTATTTAAAGACATATTGAGTAGAAAATTGTACAATTTTTTAATATACAAATACACTGATCTGAGGATCCCCATACTGTGTGTGTGTGTGTATGTGTGTGTGTATGTGTATAGAAAAAGAGCGAAAAAGATGAAGTGTCAAAGAGAGGAAGACAGAGAAGGAGGAAGAAAAACAGAGATGGTAAAACATGGGATCAAGAAAGAAAAAATCATGCAAACCCATCACACTATACAGTAAAGACAGAAAAACAACAAAATAAAAACAAACAATCAAACAACAAAGAAAGTCAGAGTAAACTGTGCAGCTTACTCACAAAGGAACAACAGACAAACTCTGAAACAGCTTCTCTTTGGCAGCAATGCAAGCAAGCAGCATAATAGCTAAATTCTACTTCCCAGATGATTAAAGAATTACTCACAAATAAAACATCTTCTCTAACCTATCTGACAATCAAGAATCATCATCTCATACCATTGAAAGTAAATTTTGTACATCTAACAGATTTATTTGAACTCAGAGAAATATATTAGGACCCTTTTAGGCAACACAGTCACTCAAGGCTTAAAACAAAACAAAACAAAATTTTCCCAAGATAAATAGACTGTTTTACATGTAATGCAATTACACTTCAGCCTAGGGACCCTGCCTAAATCACAATTTACTCTTGAGTTTTATGTTGTCTTGTCATTTGCCAGTTACATATCATTGATGGGTCATTGGTGGCTGTATGAGTCATCCCCCTCTCCACACACACACATGCAAACACGTCTCATACAATAGTATGTGATGCTCCTTCAGTCTACCATTAACCTGGCACTTGATTTTTCAGGTGTTCTCTACAAATTATATAGCCAATAGCCTAAGTTCAGTAACGGCCAATTTTGTCTATAGCAGACTTGAGACTTCTACCTCTGAATATGTGTGGTGATTCCAAAAAATAATTGCATATTATTTTGCAGTGCGCCTCCCTCGACCAGCAAGAAAGACACGCCACCACTGGGATCTTCTCAGTCAGCTTTATTCTGGAGCACCTTGATAGTAGATTCCCAGGACCCAGGACAGCAGCAGAGCTGCTGCTTTTATACTCTCCCAGGGAAGGGAGAGGGTGTCATAGTGGTTGTGGATTGGTGCACCAAGCTACAACTTATGAGCATATGACCCGTTCATTGATGCCACAAGCTGCGCCTCATTAGCATATTTGGGAGGGGCTATTGCCTGAGAAGAGCCTGAAGAGAGCTGCCCATGCACACTAGGCTCTCTTCCCTGACAGCCAGCCGGTCCCCCGCCATCTTGTAATGGTGGGGAGCCAAGGCTGCCTACATCTCATGGAGAGCAGAGGCTTCACGGAGAGCGGAGGCTTCATGGAGATTCGGCTGCCTATGGGCCAAAGCTCCACGGGGGCAGCGGCTGCCTACGGAGCTGAGGCTTCCTACATTATTTGACACTTTTAATATGCCATTCTTTTGGAATCTGGGAATAATAATTTGGAATATGGTTTACTTCATATTAATAACCAGAGTTATTAGTTATGACAGTGTGTGGGAATTGAGTGGCTGAATCTCAGAAGGACTAATGACTCTAGCCTCAATTCTTTCCATGAGGCCCACAGTTGCTTTAAATCACCCTAGCCATCATTTGGGTATATTAGTTATTTTCCTATTACTGTGACAATATGTTGGAGAAAAATCTTAAGGGAGAAGAATTTATCTTGGCTTACAGCTTGAGAGTACAGTTAACTGTGACAAGGAAAGCTTGATAGAATTTATAGTGGGGGAAACCTGTGGCTGGGACTCATGGTGTCTCTGTGAACCAGGAAGCAGAGAGAAAAAGGTTGAGTTCAGCAGTGTTCTGTGATAGAATTATCAACTTCATAGAATCTAGAATCAGCCAAGGACTAGACTTTTAGGCATGCCTGTGATTGATTATCTTGATTGTTTTAATTGAGGTAGGAAGACCTGCCAAGTATGAGTGGCATCCTTCACTGGTTGGGACCTTGAACTATTTAAGTAGCCTATAGAGCCAACCAAAGACACACTTAGTCTGTCTATTGCTCAATCAGTCAAATTTGCTCAGTCATTATAAGTGAAGGAAGCTGAGCAGCAGTGTGCATCCATCTGTTCTCTGCTTCCTGATTGTTGAAAAAATGTGATTAGCTGCTTCAAGTTCCTGCTACCTTGCCTTCTTCCTCATGATAGAACCTTTGGCCTGTGAGTCGTAATTAATCCTTTCTTCCTTGAGTTAGTTTTGTCATAGTATTTTATTACAGCTACAGAAAAGGAAACCAGGACAAGGCTGTGTATAACATTTATGACCCCCTGTTCTCAGTGATACCTTTCTAACTTCCTCCCAGTAGTGCCACTAATCAGGGATCAAGTGTTGAAATGCATGAGCCTGTAGGGGAGATATTTCACATTCAAATTGTAGTATCAGGATACAGCTAAAAGAGACATTTCCAAGAAAGAAATCCTTTCAAAGGTTATATTCTAATTCTATTGAACATATCTTTATCAGAAAGTCCAGTTTAACTAGCCACCCACTGCTATTTGTTAATTTGTCCACCCAATTCTCTTCAGAAATCACTTGCCCAACCCCCACCCCTTCTATACCCTGGCTCTTTGATTCCCACAGGATTTTCCATCTTCCCATCTTACCAGTCTGAAGGAAAGGGGGATATAGGTTGTCCTGACTCCAGCTGCTAGAGGCTAGACAGGGCTGGGAAATTGCTATTGGCATCCACAATTAGCTTCAGTGAACATTTTCCCATAGCAACAGTCATCTTGATGGTGCTGGCTCCCCAGTGCTATAGGCTTCATAGTCCTGCCATCTTCTCCGCTAAATAGGCTTTTGTGGACTGGTCTGGGAAACTTCCCACCATTTGTAACATTGTTTCCATGGGAAAAAAATGCTTCTCAACTTCCAAACAACTGATTTACAAACAAACTTTTGGAACAAAATGCAATGGTAAATTGGGGAAGGCCTGTAGACTCTTCCAGAGTCATTCAAAGGCCTGTGACTTCACTCTAAGATGTTAGCAAGGTTTGGGGCTACTTAGCATACCAAAGGGAAGCCACTGGGCTCACTAAAGGAACTTTAATAAGCAAACAGACATGATTGACAGGTCTATAATGGATAGACTGACTCTGGCTTTGATTGGCTACAAGGGCCAGCATTTACACTGAATGATTCCCTTAATCAAACAAGCCTTATCTGGACAGGCAAGGCACTTATCCCACAAAGTGGGTGGTTATTACAGAAATGGCAGGTACTCTGTATCTAATTGTACATTTAGCACCCTTTCACAGACAGCACCCGCCGATGGAAAGACAAGCCTATTCTCCTCTCCATTGTCTGATACATTGAATGTTTCATTGGTTCCTTCACCTTGATGAAAACAGAGCAGTTACGCAGCTTTCATCTGCTTCTTTCAAAGGCATAGAGAAAATTTCGCTTTTGGGAGTAAAATGTTAATTTCCCAAAAGTTCTTCAAGGCTTTCTGAGAGGCAGTCTCCCATATTGCTGAAAATTCCATGGACTGCTACAGCATTTGCATCACAAATGTGACATGATGGTTACTTAAGAGACTAAAAGAGGAGGAAGAAAATGTATAGAGATACCTCATTTCCCATTAATTATTGGAACTGAAACAGAATGCTAGTAGCTAGTGGGCACCAGAAGTAGAAAGAAATCAGTGTGTATTTAATCCCTTACAGACTATAATAATAATTAAGAAATTATTATACTGCTAATGCTTTAGAAGCAGTGTAGCCACCTGTTCACCCCTTTATTAATCGCCAATTTTCTCCTTTAACACTGCATGGGAAAGATTATTAAAGGGAAGGGTACAAAAATTGAGGTGCCAAGAAATAATTTATGTCGTGTAGCAGAAGTATGTTTAAATGCATCACTTTAATTAAGACTTTCACCAGGAAAGAAAGTCATATTTTAGGCCCATTTTATAGCAATATGTAATTGGACTTAAAGAATAGCAATGCTTACTATTCAATATTATTAATTTTCTCTGAAATCTGGTCCTCTGATAAAGAAGCAGTTATAGTCAGGCAACTGTGTTTACTTGCTATTAAGCAGGATGCTTTCTGGCAGGGCTGTGAATAAGCCAACAGGTTGTAATTCTGTGTTCCATGAGAAGACTAATAGCGAGGATTGGTACCCTGAGAAAAATACATACACATCTGTTTAAAGATTCTGGGAAGAAAGTTGTAGTTTGAGCTACATATCAGTTCATGTTCTGAGAGACATATGCTCTGGTTTCTGGGACACTGAGCATAACATAGCCTCTCTTAGTCAGAGTCCTCGGGATGTTTTTTTTTTTTTTTTTTTTTTTTTATCAAAGTATACTCCAATTTTATTGGAAATATCTCAAAGAGGTTGATGACCATTATTTTTACAGTAGAAGATTTGAAATCATTAACAAAATTTAAATAATTAAGAAGCTATTCTTTCTGGTAATAACTATCATATAAACTGTCATCATCATCCTTTTATCAATTGAGTTTGAAGGTCTCTATTTTAGCTTATTCACATACCTAACATCTTACTTTGTTTTTAAAATAATATAAGAAATTTAACATAGAAATCTGTGTAACCAGAACTAAAATCAGGATATTGAAAGATATACCACTTCATTAGAAACTCTCCCTTCTTTCAATGTTTAATGATATCATTCCCTGTGTGGCTCCTTCCTTAGTTTACCCAACCCCTGACTACCACAATTTGGTTACCATCCCTGCAGCAGTATTGCTTTTGTAAATGATCATACTGTAGATAATATTTTGGTATTGCTTCTTTCATTCAACATGACTTTGAAATTCACCCAAACCTGTTTGACAAGCAGATTCCCATTTTACAGCTGTGTAGTATTAGTATTATACTGTATAACTGTACTATAATTTGCTTAACTAATAGCTCATTGAATGATCTTTGGGTTTTTTTTTCTGGCCTTTGGTGATTATAAATATACTCATACATTCACCATGTGCTGTGCAGGTTTTTTGGTTGTTGTTGTTGTTTGTTTGTTTGTTTGTTTTACAAAAGGTTGTTTTCCATTCTCTAAGAACAGAGCTGACTAAATAATATTTAGTAATGTCACCCATCAACTAACGGAGGGTTCTTTAACAGTACCTGAATAAAATTGTGAGTAGGCAAGGGTATGCTCAAGTGCTCTTCTCTGATAGATCTCATTTCCATCAGTGCTTAGCACCAGTAAGTGGCAGCAGTGGACAGCCAGAAGCTGAAGTCAATATACTCTATAGCACTGCAGGCCTCCTTTCATAGAGCTCAGTTATCAGGTCCCAGTGGGACACCTCTGTATTAGGTCCCTTTTCCTATCACTGAGGTGAAATACTTCAACAAAAGCAACTTAAGGAAAGGAGGATTTATTTCAGCTCACAGTTTGCAGGTCTAGTCTATCATGGCTGGGAAGAAGTCAAGGCAACAGGAAACTGGAGCAGCTGGTAATATTGTACCTATAGGTAGAAAAAGAGCAATGTTAGCACTCCCTTTCTAGACAGTCTAGGACTCAATCCCAGGAAATGATGCTGCCCACATTTAATTTGCAGCAACACTGAATGTGTCT
>CACVCL010034753.1:0-20275 GCA_902729485.2 Mus minutoides
TTTTTTTTTTTTTTTTTTTTTTTTTTTTTTTTTTTTTTTTTTTTTTTTTTTTTTTTTTTTGCTGTTGTTATATATATTTTTAGTGTTTGTGCATGCTTGTGTGTATGCTTATGCACATTCCACACACGGTTTATCTGTTGGACCACTTGTGGGTGATCTCTAGTTTTAAGTCTTTGGCTTTTATTCTTTTTAATGTGTTGTGAGTTTTAGTATTTACTTTGGATTTTTGGAGGCAGGGCCATGCTTTGAAGCCCAGCTGGCCTCAGACTTAGAATAATTTTTCTTAGCCTCCTCAGAGCTGGAATTACAAATGTGAATCCCTGGGCCCACCCAAGAGACTCTTTCCTTAATCGTCTGTAATAAACTTTTTGTTGCTAGTAATTTTGATCTTGTCATTGGTTTAGATTTTCTTTTCCAGGATTCCTGTTTTTCAGCTTACATTATCCATCTGCCTTGCATGCTGTCAATTTGCTGCTGTTTATTTAGTTATGTTAGAGTTTTCTTAGTTCCTATTCAGAACAATATAACATTCCTATCAGGTCCTAGATCTGATTGTGGTACCTATTAAGTCTCTCTTTACTTAGATGTGATGTGTTGGGCAAAGTAACTGCAGCAAAGAAGACTTGAATAATAATATGAGTGGGAAGTAGCTAATTAATAGTACAAAATCAGACAGACAGATCGATCTTCTGGTGATCCTGGGTGTCTGGATTCTGACCTTTGGTGCTTCTCAAGGTTTTTCTTTTTCTCCACTCCCCCCACCCCCACCCAACACTCTTTCTTTCTCTCTCTCTCTCTCTCTCTCTCTCTCTCTCTCTCTCTCTCTCTCTCTCTCTCTCCTTTTGATGGGGCAAGTAAGAGGACCATGCCCACCAAGCCTCTAGAATTGGTTTTTCTCTTCCACCAGATCAGAGTTTTATGATGAACCATCAGCAGATTAGGCTCTGGTAAAATAACTCATGTGCAGTATTTGCTGAGAACTGAACGTTCTGGTATATTTCAAAGTGCTTCACTTTTTTCTCCCACCAGAAGCACTGAGGGACCCTGTATTCGCTGCAGACCTACTCAAATACCTGAATGTGAAATGTATGTAGCACCCCAATGGCTGGGTGCTTAGACTTGTCTAGGCCACCTTTAGTCATGGCTTAAGCACGCACACATATCCTGAATTGGTTCCAAAGTCTCTGAATTCACCTGTCTGTCTCTCCAATTTTGGTGACAATGACTTAAACTATGACCTTGTTCGTTTTGTTTACCTTCTCATGTGTTATTAAGATGAAGTGGCAAATTTTCAGTTCCTTACCTGGAAACCTGAAGTTGTTACACATGTAATTAGTTTCTGGCTTTCTCTGACAATCTTTATACTTTCTCTAATTAAACCATAGTTGCAGTCTGCAGGTGATGGTAGTGATCACAAGCACTGCTTGGGTTTGCTCTTTTGTCTTCTGTGATGGCTAGAGACTTGTGAGAAAAAGTCAAAAACCTGGGAAATTTTTTATGGTTTGTGTTTAAGATGCCTTCAGTAATTATAAATACTCACCTTTTGGCTTAATGGAATTTGTTCAGCTTTAGTTAATAACTTTGGTATTATTTGGTTTTAAAGAATCTGTTGCTGTTTGTTTTTCTCCCTCCCCTTTCTTTTCCCTCCTTCCTTCTTTCTTCAGCCTTCTTTCTTTGTTGTCTTCCTCTTGGGTCTGCTGTAACACTGGACTTAGGAAATCCCTGCTCTGTCTCCTCATGCTGGGATTACATACATGGGTCTTTTATAATTTATATCCTATCCTGGAGGTGCTTGCAGAGAATGGTTTCTCAAGTTTTTGCTTTAGAATATATGTGCAACTCACTGATAAATGGATATTAGCCCAGAAACTTAGAATATCCAAGATACAATTTGCAAAACACAAGAAAATCAAGAAGGAAGACCAGCGCGTGAATACTTCATTCCTCCTGTGAATAGGAAACAAAATACCCATGAAAGGAGTTACAGAGACAAAGTTTAGAGCTAAGATGAAAGGATGG
The DNA here is from genome assembly GCA_902729485.2 of Mus minutoides. Classification (NCBI taxonomy): domain Eukaryota; kingdom Metazoa; phylum Chordata; class Mammalia; order Rodentia; family Muridae; genus Mus; species Mus minutoides. The sequence goes on from CACVCL010034753.1 coordinate 2,020, forward strand.
ACCATATAGAGACTACCCCACCAGGGGAGATCCATCCCATAATCAGTCATTAAACTCAGACACTATGGCATAGGACAACTAGTGCCTACTTAAGGGACCCTGATATAGCCGTCTCGTACAGAAGTGGATGCTCATAATCATCTATAAGATGGAACACAGGGCCCACAATGGAGAAGCTAGAGATAGAACCCCAGGAGCTGAAGGGGTCTGCAACCCTAGAAGAGGATCAACAATATGAACTAACCAGAACCCCCAGAACTCGTGTCTCTAGCTCCATATGTAGCAGATGATGGCCTGGTCGGCCATCATTGGGAAGAGAGGCCCCTTGGTACTGCAATCTTTATATGCCCCAATACAGGGGAATGCCAGGGCCAAGAAGTGGGAGTGGGTGGACAGGGGAGCGGGGAGGGGGCTTTCGGAATAGCATTTGAAACATAAATTAAGAAAATATCTAATAAAAAAATGAAAAAAAAGAATATATGTGCAAATTACTTTTAAAATCAATTTTAATTTTAAATAGGATCATTTTCATGTTTACTTCAATTAAAGTGATCTGACTATATATGTGTGTGTATACATATATATTTTAGTTGCTTTAGGTTTTGGTTTGTTTGTTTGGGAACAAGGTCTTCCTCTGTAGCTCTTGGTGGACTGAAACTTCATGTAACCCAGGGTAGCTTCAATTACACAGTAACCTGCCTCTGTCCTTTGTCTTGAGTACTGAGATCTCAGAGTGTACCACTACACTAGTCTAGTTTATTTGTTTGTAAGTTTGTTCACTATTTATTAGTTCAGTTTTATTCATACAAAGAAAATACAGCTTTCATTAACATTTAGCCAAGAATTTCATTTTGTTAATAGCAACTAGCAATTACTTTGCTGTTCTTTCTAGAAGGATTTTTAGTGAATTTTTAGGCATTGATAATATTTGAACAGGAATTTTTGGACAAAATGCTATATTAGGTATAAAGGAGCAGACTATGGGAACCATTTTTGAAGGATCTAGAATTAGATTTGGATTTTGCTTGTTTTTTTTTGTTGTTTTGTTTTTTTAAGAGAATGTGTTTGTTACTGGATGTGAGACCTCAGTTGCAGATGTGCCTCCTTCAAGGTACTAAACTATGTATTTTCACTGTTACTAGACACTGGGAGCAGAAAACAATTTACATCTCTTTGATTACTAATAGTGTTTAGTTCAGACTTGAAAAGAAACAGATTGAAATATTTATTAATTTTGTATTTGGGGGGCTATAAAACAACCTTTAGTTATATTTGGTATGTGTATGTTTAAATAGACTTGTTTATATTAGAAGAGGAAATTGGTAGTGAGAGAAAATGGTGCCTAAACATATTTTCTGAGAAATTTTTATTTTGATATAATTTAAATCACTTTCCTAAAATTTGGCATAATTTCCAATTCAAGGGAAAGAAGCCAGAATGGCATAAGAATTCTATAGACTCGTCTCCATGCTTCAGTAAATGTAGAGTTAGCAGTATTCATTGCTTGCTCCCCAGTTTTCCCTATTCCTGTCATTCTCTTTTTCCCTGTGGTAGTTTTCTTTCTAAACTCTTTTTGAGTAAATTTTAGATTTACTTACAAATACCTCAGTGTATGTTTCTTAGGAACAATGGCATTTTCTCATTTAACCATAGTATGGTTATCAAAATGAATAAACTGTCTTTGGTATAATATAGTTAACTAATCTCTTTGACCTTGTGTATAATTTAATAGCTCTTTATATAAAATCTTCATAGTAAAGGAAAATAAAAAAAGTTTTTCATTATCTGTCATATCTATTCAGATTTCTTTTGCTTCATGCCAGTGATGCGTTTAGGGGACAGCCTAATTACTTTGTAGAAACCAATTATGACATGGTTCTGGCTGAATGTTCGGTTTTTGCTTACCTTTTCATTGTAGTAAAGAAATGGCAGAGAATAAATTTACCTTAATAACTTTTAGTATATATTATTAGCTAGATCTCTGGAGCTTCTATATCATTTGGTAAAACTAAGCTTCTATATCATTTGAATAATAATTGCTCATTACCTCCCTAGAGCCAGGCCCTAACAATAATTATGTCTACTTTCTATTCTGTGAGCTTGAGTGTTTTAGATACCTCTTGACTTCTACAATATCTTTTGTGGCTTGCTTACTTCATTTGGCATAATGTCCTCAAGATTCATCCATGTCATTAACTTATAACAAGATTTGGTTCTTATAGTATTTTAATGTAGTAGTATTATATATTATTTCACCATGTCTACCATATTTAAAAATAATTGTTCATCAGTATATGAACATTTGGTTGCTTCTATTGTTTATTCTGAACAGTGTTGCACTAAGTGTGGGTAACCATGCAGCTCTTCAGGATTCTCTTTTCAGTTTCTTATGGGCATTAACCCAGATTGGATTATTGAATTATTATTATTATCACCATCATCGTGATTATTATTATTAGCATCATCATCGTGATTATTAGGATTATTAGGATTATTAGGATTATTAGGAGGAGGATTTGTAGTGCTGTGAGGAACTGCCGTACTAATTGGCGCTCAGCAGTACATTCTTTCATAGGCTTTTTTTGGTGCTAGTGACCATCTTAACAGGAGGGAAGTTAGATCTAATTGTGGTTTGATTTGTAGTCTCTGATGATTATTGATGTTACACATCCTTTCTTATGCTTATTGTTTATGTTTCCTTAGAGAAATACTTCAAGGTCTCTGCAGATTTGTAAATTAGATTTCTTAGTAGGGGTTGTTCTTGAACTGTAGTGCTTTAATTGTGACTAGTATCTTCTTCTTACATATATGCCTTGCCTTTCCCTCCTTTTTCTTTTATGATGTCCATCATTTCCTTTGCTGTGCAGAAGCTGTTTGTTTTGGGGCTCTGGGTAATGGGGAGGCTTAGGCCAGGGGAGTACTGTGAGTTGTCAAGTTCTAGATCTGCCTGGCTTATGCTGTAAGGCTCTGTTAGAGGTGAGGTGGAAAATACAGGGAGGAAAATTAGTGTGAAATCTTGTCAGGACTTAATTCCTGTGTTTTCTTCTAGTAGTTTTGTAGTTTCTGATCTTAAACCCATTTTTAGTTATTTGTTATAAGAATTCATTTCCTCATGTGAATATTCAGTTTTCATCATTTGTTTCTTCTGATTGGTTCATTTTGGGACCCTTGTCAGTCATTTTAATAGACACCTGAGGGTTCATTTCTGAGTTCCCTACTTTGTAGAACCTTATGCTCATATTTTATTATTTAGATCACTGTAGCTTTGTAAATTATATTTTGTAATTTAGAATTTCATATCATTGGCACAGCTATTTATTTTCGAAAAAAACTGGTAAAATCCTTAGCAAAGAATGCCATTAGTAAAGAAAACAGCATTAATTGCCCACAAAATTTTGTTTTATAAGCTTTTTTTTTTCTGATCTTTCTGATTTCAGCTATGTACTGAGATCAGACCTGAGTCAACTGTCTTGTATGTAAGTGTTGAAACAGCCAGTCTATTGGAAAACACTGCTAGTGTTCTTGCCTCCACTTAAGATTCTAGGAATACATCTTGATTTTTGAAATGTATGCTATATGAGAAACTAATAGATTTCTATTCTTATTTGTGTGTTGGTTTTGGGTTTAGTTTGTGACGATTGTCACTTGCTGCCTGACCTTGGTCTGGATAAGAATTTCAGCTCTCATTCTCTACCTGCCAAACTGGAGAGTGAACAATAATGATGATAGTTTAGAGGGAAAATATGAAAGTGTCAGAGAGTAAATAGGGACCACTGACCCAGAACTGTTAAAACACAAAGTAGTTTTTATATACACAAATATGACTTTAAATAGACCAGATCATTTTGACTCTTTAAAGACAAACACCACTCGGAAGCAAGTCTCCTGTGTGCTGAGCTGCCTGCAGCCACTCTTACAATGAGCTACTTTATCAGTTCTTTGATTGTCTTATCTTCTCACCTAAACGCAAGCATGTGGTTCTTTTTATTTTGTTCCTCTTACTATACCCTGTGTGTATTTTTCTTTTTAAAAATTTATTACACAAACACATGTGTATGGCTGTTTTGCCTATGTGTGTGTATGTGTATCATCTGTGTGCATTGCCCAGAGAGGCTAGAAGAGGATGTCAGATCCTCTTGGACTGGAGTTATTGAAGGTTGTGAGCTGCCATGTGGCTGCTGGGATTGGAACCTGGGTCACCTGAAGGCAGCCAGCACTCTGAACCACTAAGCTACCTCTCTGGTTCCCTGTATGATTTTTCTACACCTTGCTTTTTTATGTTTAAGAGTAGTTTTTAAAAGACTATAGTCTGGAAATTAATCTCTTTTTTAAAAGATATTTATTTATTTACTTATTTATTTATTTTATATGCATGCACTGTAGCTGTCTTTAGACACACCAGATCCCGTTACAGATGGTTGTGAGCCTCCATGTGGTAGCTGGGAATTGAACTCAGGACCTCTGGAAGAGCAGTCAGTGCTCTTAACTGCTGAGCCATCTCTCCAGCCCCAGAAATATATTGGCATGTATAGGATGTCCTTATTCTTTCTTTTTTTTATAAGCCTGTTTGGTGTGTGCACCCCTCCCATCTAGTTTATTGTTAAAGAAGACTTGATTGTTTCCAGCCTTCTGTTACATACAGTGCTTTAGTGACTAATCTTCAATATAATGAATGTCATAGAAGCATGAGTCTGCTTGTCATGAAAGTTCAAATATAGTATTCTTGGAGATTTTACCATTTTATATTAACCTGAAAATGCTAATTTTGGGGGGGAGTTGTCTAATTAAAATGCTGCTTTTAATGTTTGGTCTATTTATTGAAGAAACTATATACCTTGGTATAGTACATTTTTTCTTTTATTTTTTGAAATTATATTATAATTACATCATTTCTTCCTTTACTTTCCTCCCTCCAAACCTTCACATATACCTCTTATTGCTTTCAAATTCATGGCCTCTTTTCCCATTAATTGTTGTTCTATGCATATATGTATATGCATATGCATATATAGTTATAAATGCATCCATCTTATATACTATTTTATTATAGACTTATATATCCTATATATATATAAATGTATATTTAATATATACTGTATTATATATTATTACTTATATACATGTTTTCAGACTGACCATTTGATACTGGATAGCCAGTTGTTCTCGTCCATGGAGAAGACAGTTTCTCCTGCTCTCAGCATGCCCTAGCTTTCAGCACAGTAGCTTTTTTTCCTATATGTCATGCCTAAACCATCACAGTATTTTAAAAATTAAATTATTAAATCCTTTATTTCAGAAATAGAATTTTTTTTAATTTAGAGAAAAGTGGTACAAATGGTCCCTGTATAGTGTCAACCAGTTTTAGATTCCTGTAATGATATCCTTTGTCTTAGTTTGGTACCTGTGGCTTCTATTTCTCTTGGTAGCATTATAACATACATTTCTTATGAAGTTGAGTGCCTTCAAACATTAGAAGCATTTTTTTCAGTACTATTACTATCCTTCACAGAATTTTCTTTTGAATAGCGAAGCAACAACAAAAATGAGAATCTGAAAGAAGAAAATGAAGACTGAGAAAATAATACAGGGGAAATAAAATTTTCTTGACACTTCCAACTCTGATGTTTTCAGGGTTGACCACTTGATACTGGATACCAGTTGGTGTCCACATCCCTGGAGAAGACAGTTTCTTCTGTTCTTAGGGTTCAGTGTATGCCAGGCAAGTACTCTGCTACTGAGCCCTGGCAGCCCAGCACCTTTTGGAAAAGGAAAGGGACAGGTAGGTGTTCCTTGTTTTGCCACATTACCAGGCTGCAAGTTCAAACTTAAAAGAATTAACGTTACCAACTTGCTCATTATCGTTGCCTATAGTTCCTGTAATTGCCATTACTCTTGGCCAATGATATTTATTATTTATTTATATATAATGACTTTTGGGAAGTGGGTAGTTGGCTGACCAAAAAGACCAAGAATAATCCTGACTATAGAGCTTTTGAAGAATCAGTCAGCGATTGGTTGGATTTCACTGCACAACATTGTAGAAATAACTTTGCACGTGGCTTCAGTTCACTTTCCTTGTAGGTTAGAGATGAGAGGTATCAACACTATCTCTGGCTAAGTCTTATAATTCTAAGACATCTGGGAGAGTCACTTTAAAGGTCCTGGTTACTCCTGTTTGAGTGATGGTTCTCGGGCAGGCTCGGGTGTTGTTTCAGAACCTCGGAGAGCTCCCAGCAGAGGCACTTCTCTATTAGCTTTCAGTAGCTACCTTTAAAAGTTATTTTAACCCCTTGGACCTGAAAATTTTACAAATTCTTGTCTTGTACATTAGACACACTATTTATGAAGTTCTAGTGCATGCGAGTTGTGGTTCTCAGAATAGTGTCCTTTAGTGTCACTGGGGTTTTAGTAATACAGACTTATAAACCTCACTCTAGACCTACTGCATTGCAAATAAATGATTGCTCCCAGTATTAACAAGTCCTCCAAGTGGTTTCTAGTGAATGATGAAGTTTGAGAAACACTGGCTTCAAGACTATGTTGATAACCAACCATGTAAATGGGAGGAGGGGGGATCTTATGCAGATAACTCTTGTATTCTACTTTATGAGAGATTTGGGTATATAATATTTATTGCTCATACAACTTCTTTGGCTATGTAGTCCTGGACACTTGTTTTGCTTTAAAGGTAGATTTGGGTCACATAGCCTCTTGCCCAGTCTCATGTTTGACAATTTATATTTTGTGGTTAAATACACTCCTCTCCTTATTCCTTTTGCTATTTCTAGAATGCCTTTGTATTCACTTTCTCTGTGTTTTATAGTATTGGTATATTACTTGCTTCCAAGGGGAGCTTACCATATGTATTGTATTTGAGGAGTCAGATATTTTTAGATAAACTGAAGAAATAATGGCTTTAAAAGTCATAAGAAAGAACTAGACAGTTGGATAGGAGATACAAGCCTGGTTAGTCTTTAAATACATGCTTCTCTTAGAAAGTACTGTTACAAGTGCTTAAAGACAAGCCTTAGGGACAAGATATACTTGTGTTTCTGTCTTACTTTGTTGCCTACAATTAAAGGGATTTTAAAAAGTAGTTTCCATGGATATTTAGGAAATAGATGGATGTGATTAATGCATTTTAATTAATTAATTAATGTGTGCATTGGTGTTTGGCCTGTCTGTGTGAAGTAGTTGGATCCACTGGAACTTGAGTTAAAGACAGTTGTGAGTTGCCATGTGAGTGCTGAAAATTGAACCTAGGTCCTCTGGAAGAACAGTCAGTGTTAATTAACCACTGAGCTCTTTAGCCTAACTAATATGATTTTTAAAACTACTATAACTTAGGTAAATGTTAGGTAAATGTTGGAAATGTAGCACATGTGTAGAGGTCAGAGGAAAACTTTTTTTAGAGTCAGTTCTCACTTTCTGACATGGCTCTAACTCAAGTTATCAGGCTTATAAGGCAAGGACCTTGATCTGCAGAGCCATCTCTCCAGTCCATGGTAATCTTTTTGTATTGTTTTTGGTTAATACATATAATTTGTAAGCTTAAATATTTAAGTTCAAAATAAAACAAAGACTATCTGTTTTCGTTAGGGTTTTACTGCTGTAAACAGACACCATGACCAAGGCAACTCTTAAAAGGATTACATTTAATTAGAGCTGGCTTACAGGTTCAGAGGTTCAGTTCATGATCATCAAGGCTGGAACATGGAGGAATCCAGGCTGGCATGGTGCCAGAGGAGCTGCTAGCAGAATACTTGATTCCAGGCAGCTAGAATGAAGGTCTTAAAACCCACACTCACAGTGGCATACCTACTCCAACAGGGCCACACTTTCTAATAGTGCCACTCCCTGGACCAAGGATATAAAACCCATCACACTATCTTTTGACATATTGTTGTCTTTATTTCATTTTGATGTTCTAAAGACTTTCATTGCTGCAGCTAAGACTAGAATGATGTGATTTATCTTCTGTGTGTAATTAAAATGCCAGTCATTCTATGACCCTAAGGCCTGAGCTCAGCTCACCAGGGTTCTTAACCAGTTTCTGAGCTGTACGATGTGGTCTTTCAGCTCTAAATTATATAACTTTGCTATGTCAACACATAAATAAACTCATATGTCAGTCTTTATTTAACTTCCTTGCTTTTTTGAAAATAAAGCCTTAACGTGAGTATTCTATCTGGGCTGGGGATTAAACCCACATAAAAGACACTATTAGAAGAGAAGCATACAAATTATTACAGCCGCAAGGGGGAACCTCATAGGTAAAGAAGATCAGAAAAATTAGGTGGGTCCAGGAACTGATTCAGAACAAAGAATAGCAATTCTGAAAAAGTAATGGGAAATAAAAGGCAGATAACAGGTCTGTTTGTAGCCTTGCTCTGGGCCATCTTGCTCTCTTGAGCTCATCTTGACTGTTTGGTGAGGTGTCTTCACATGAGAGCTGTTTGCTTTGAGGAATCAAAGGGAAGGTTGTCGTGCTCTTCTTGGATCTGCTGCTTTCCAAGTATCTTTATCTGGGAATAATCTTCCCTGCTCAGAAATTGGTTAAGAACCCTGGTGAGCTGAGCACAGGCCTCAGGGTCATAGAATGACTGGCCAGTGTAGTGTATTTTGGGGTGGCATACTCTGTATTCCATACATTTCTTCTGTATTTCATACAGTGAACATGGTGGTAGGGAGAAGAGAATTTTTTAAAGTTCCAACTGGATTCCATGAATGAGTGAGCACAGCAATACAAATTTTAAGACTGATTTTTCTCCCTTTATTACATATTGCATGAGGGACCATAGTTAATTCCAAAGGGTTTTGGTTTTTTTTTTTTTAACATACCTAGTGTTTTTCTACTAAACATGAAAAAGACTTACATCAGTCACTCTTTGAACACCTGGGCTCTAGGGGCTATTTGTTTTTATGATTTTTTAAACCTTTTTTCCACCACAAGCTTCCATTTCTAAAGAAGAACTGTAAATCATTCTACCCAATTTATATGGTAGCTACTATTCTTTCTGTTGGGTAGTAAGATGAAATACAAAACACAAAACCTCTTCTTGCTCTTTAGGTTTGAAGCGAGGAGGGTTTGTATAGAGGACTAGTATACTTAGTTGTTCTGAGTAAACACACTGAGATGCTTTTGTGATTACTACCAACAACTTTGTTGAGGCTGTTAGCAAACATGATGTTTCTTGCTCTCTTTTGGTGTGTCTTCTAGCTATCTTAGTGTGCGAGGTATGCGTTCCACAAATGTATTTCTAAGTTTTGATGATATGCTTGTTTTGTTGTAAATGTAAGGTTCTTTTCCCCTCTGTATTGTCAGCATGTTCTCTGAACTCTGCTACCTGCCTTCTTTCCTTGTTGGAATTGCTCTGCCTGATAATTCTTAGGAAAGGAAAACAGGAGGGGTTGTTCCTAACTTACACACACACACACACACACACACACACACACACACACACACACACACTGACTATTTGGGAAGGGATGCTAATCAGTAGTTTTCTGTACCCAGTGGTGATTTAAGTTCATTACAGAGAAATCAAACTCAGAAGTTCCTCAGGGTAACTTATTTACTGTGAGTAATACAAGTAAAAGGTGACTTACAGAGAAACCTAAAATAGATATGGTCAAAGTAATTCAGAGGATAGAATTTTTTTCCCTAACATTTCCACACAACTTTTTTTTTTTTTTTCTAAGCTGGGTAACCACAAGGTGTATTTGTGCAGAAAAATCCCTGGCAATCATTAGGTTTCCTATTCAGGTATTTTTTACCTAGAAATTGGTCATCCTTGAAAGCCTGGACACCCTATGCCTGTTTCATCATCTCTCTGCAACAGTAGTATCTTCACTGCAGTTTCTGCAGCATTACAAGAAAAGGCACAGGGAGATGGTGATGGCCTAGAACATGCTAGGTGCTTCTGAAGGTGGATGAACAGCAGTGTGAATGTGCTTGCTGCCATACAGATGAGTGACCATGATGGTAAAAAGTGAGGACTCATAGGCAGCTGGCAGTGTATTTATGTGTTTTAGTGTTTAATATGTTTTTATTAAAGTATTAGTAAACCACCCATGGTAGCTAAATTGGACATATATAGTTGTGTGTATATACACATATAAATGTAAATTTTTGCCTCTGACTAGATGCAATTCTCTCATTTTATTACTTATCGATGGTGAGGTTAATAAATGATGTCTCATTTACAGAGGGTACTACTTAGAATTGTATCATTTAAAATCTTTTTAAAATTTATTTTAGATTCATTTATTTTACTTTACATGTAGGGACATTTTGACCTGCATGTCTGTATACCATGTACATGCCTTTTGGATCCCCTAAAATTAGAGTTGAGATTTGTCTTTGCCAACAGAGAGACAGAAAGGGTCATTATTTTTACAATAGAGTATTATTTTCTGCTATAGTTGAGACTTACCATATTTAATTAAAAACCATGATTTCTGTATATTCATTATAATGGGCATCAATACTAAAATGAGCTGTAACATTGTATTGTACTTTATTTACTTCACTTCTGCAAAATTAGACAATAGTCTTGATCAACTAATGATGTAGAATTGAATCATAGGAGCTATCAATATTTTTTGAATGCTAGCTCAGTAGTTGGCATTATGATAGGTGCATATTATTTTATTCTTATGAAAATTTAATGAGATACATAAGTTTATTTTTATAGCTGTTAATCTTTTATCTAGCTCTATAATTTTGTCATTGCAAGAATGTTATATAAATGGAATATACACTATGTGGCTTGTACAATTGACATTTTTCAAAGTCAGCATAATTCCATTGCAATTTTTCAAGTTGTTATATGTATCAGTAATTTGGTCTTATGCATTGAGACTGTAAGCCCATTGCTGCTTTGCCACTAGAAGACATTTTTGGCTACTGTGAATAAATTTGCTATGAACATTTGTGTTGACTTGTAAATTTTTTAATTATTTTAAAAATTATTATTCAAAGGGAATAACTGTCAAAACCCAAATATGGAGGCCAGCAGACAACTTTTTGGGTCAGTTTTCTTCGTCTTTTACATGGGCTCTAGGAGTTCATCTCAGATTGTCAGGCTTGTACAGCAGGCACTTTTACCAAATGAGTCATTCTGCTTCTACACAAAGCCATTGCTTTTACATGAAGGTGTTAGACAGCCACTGATGTCTCAGCGTGTCTTTGATGCAGCTGGTGTTTGAGTCCATAGTTTTCTGAAGCAGCCTTTATAAATTAACTTTCAGGCTGATATTTAAACAGAAAGTGGTTCTTTCTTTAGCTACCCTGAAAGAAGAATAGTCTATCTCTATAAAAGTTTTTCAACCAGTCTTCTTTTCAAACTCATACTCATCCCTTTGAAGGAAATGTGGTTTTAACTAACTCCTACATACAAAGGAGGAAGGGGGCTTCCTGATTTGTACTGTGTATTTCAGTGTTCTCTTCCCTGCTAATTCTGAAACATTATTTTCACTTCATTCTCATCAGCTCTAATGACTTGCCATTTGCTTTTGTGAGAATGGGATTTTAAGACAAGCCTCATGATCACCTGCCTTATTTAACTTAGGTTCATGTTTTTGTTGGAGGAAATCTACTGTATATACTTTAGACTCTGGCTGTTTGAGTGAGTAGCACATCTATGGTGCAATTCCCTATGGAAGTGTGTCAGATACAGCAGAAGAAGGGTCCAGGGCAAGGTAGACATCTATAAATATAAGAATGGTTTGTGTAAAGTGTTCTGAATTCACAAATAAGTAGAGACCTGATTGGTTGGGGTTTGTTCTTGGAAAACCTTGATTTCTAAGTACTCTGATAAGCATGTTTAGTATGTCAGAGAATATTTATGCTAAACATACTGCTGCACTCTTGTGTAAGTAAAAATACTGTGAATAGGTGAGGGTTGTATTATAGATTAAAAGGCCATGAGATGGAAAATAAACTATAGAAATAGAATGTTTTAGTATCAAACAAAAAGGAGTAGCAGAAAATATTGACTGCTTAAAATACTATATTGAACAAAGTACTATTCCTTTCCCTTTTCTACTTAAAAACTGATAAACAGACATAGCTTTAATTAGTACTGTTAGAAGGTAAGAGGTTTAGTTCATTATCATCTTGGTGAGAAACATGACAGCTTGGAGGTAGAAATGGTGCTAAAGGATCTGAAAGCAGCTGGAAGATTAGACTCCACACTGGCCAGACTTCGAGTGTATACATGAGACTTCAGAGCTCTGCTTCCACAGTGACACACTTCCTCTAACAAGGCCACCCATCCTCCAATAAGGACACACCTCCTAATAGTGTCACTTCCCGTGGGCCAAATATATTCAAACCACCACAGAGGATGTAAGAAAATAAATGTAATTCCATTTAAGTTCTCCCAGATCCACATGTCATGAGGAAAATGTGAAGGGGGTAGAAACCAAGGTAGTATTACCATTCCTGGAGATTAGAGAGGAAAGACAGAGGAAAAGAATGTTTCTCTGTATCATACAACATGCAATAAGCATGATATTATATAGTAGTTAACAGTCATGTTGATAATGATACTGTGAAGTGAAGACAGCAACTGCCTGTCCTTGTTATGTGCTCCTTTGAATTGGATTCTACTCATTTTATACCATGCTTAGCTAGCTGTTTAATCTGAAACCATCTCATCATATTTCAGCTATTGGAAATCTGGTCTTTCTGGTTTTATGTGTTTTCATTCCATTAGGCTGCTGAGCTTATTAGAGACTTGGAAATGAATATGGTATAATGCTGAATAACTTTGAAAGGCATTCTTGGCTAAACTATGCATACATTCCCTAAGCTAACACCAGTCAGCATGTAAACACATCATATATTCTGTCAAGAGACTATCCTAATTTCTTTCCCATACAGTAGCTGTTGCTCTTCTTACAGGAAGTAACCACACTTTTTTGATGGACACCACAGGGAATTTTCTGCTTTCTTTCCAAACACTTTGGTTTTCCTTCTCAGTGTGCTTATTCACACCTTTAAAATCCTTTCCTTTTTATTCATTGCTGATAGGCTTTTACCACAAGAAATTTACACGCAGGAAGACACATAACTCTTATTCGCTTGTCAGTGCCTTTTTTAAAATTTCATTCTTGGAATATGGATCTAGTTACATTTCTCCCTCTCATATTTCCTCCCTACTCTCTTCAAATTCATGGTCTCCTTTTTCACTGATTGTTATTGCAATCATGTATGCTTATGTATACACAGAGGTATTCCCAAATAAAACCTGTTCAGTTCATATTATGGTACTTGTATATATGTTTCCAGGGCTGACTGACTGGCACTGGGCAACTAATTGATGTGCTTTTCCTGGGAATGCCTGTTTCTCCTGCTCCCAGCATTCCTTAGTTGCCTGCAGGGTTAAAGCCTCATGGGCGTCACCCCATCTATTTGGCAGTCTGTTGTTGTGCTTGTTCAGCTCATGTTTGGGCAATCATGCTGGTGTGACTTTATGGGTATAGCTTCTGACATTCCTAGGAGACACAGTCTCACAGCAAGCTCTTACACTATTTCTCTCTCCCTCTTCATTAATGTTCTCTGAGCCTTAGGTACAGGAATATTTTGTGGATACCTTACTTTCTGTCAATCTGTTATATCAAGACATTTCCAACTCTTTTGTCTCCACCTCCTTTTCTTATGTATAGGGGGCTTTGGGGGAGGGGGGTGCTGACTGACCTGGAACACTAACCCATTATTTTTATCATTTGTTATGTAGCAAGAAAAAAAATGTTTTCTGGGTTTCATAAACTGAGGTGTCAATAAATTAAAAATACTATGCTTGTATAGTTTAAAAGAATCATTTTATACAGTATTTATCAAATGCAGATTTAGCCAACAGCATTTAGTGCTCATTTTACCCCAAGTACTGTGTAGAGGTATGTAAGTATGATGAAAGCAGTGACAGCTTTTTGTCTGATAACATAAAGAACCCAAGTAGGCAGTGAACAGCATGCTGAAACACACGTACCTGGTTGGCAGACAGCAGGAAGTCTGAATCCAAGGATTCTTGTACAATTTTCAATAAGAAGGACAGTGGGAATACTAGAGTAAAGGAGCCCTGGTTCTGATTTAGCACATTGTCAGATCTCCTGTCAATTGTCACCATTAATCTCTCCAAACTCTTTCCCAGCTTTTCTTGTCCTTTCCCCTGCTTCACAAGCAGGGGTGCTAGCTTTTGCCAGAATAGAATCTAGATAGAGCAGTAGGAGGTGGAGGAGCAATAGGTGAGTAAGATTAGGTAGGTGTGCACAGAGGGTCATGCACGTTTATATATAGCTCTGCCCCTGAACCTGTGGGAATATTTGTTTACTGAGTTATTGCTGCTTAGCATTTAGGCAAATCTTTCTTTAAAAATAGCTTCAGATACCTGGGTAACTGTCATTAGTCTGTATACCAAAGGTGTATCATTGTGTGCAGCTGCAAATAGCATTTTCTTTGTGGAAGAAAGAGTAGTGTTGAGTAGTCTGTATAGTTTATAGGATCTGTAACATCTCTCATTGAGTCTGATCTGAAATAGATTGACTTTTTCAAACCTTACTTGTAAATAAATGATAATCACGTAATTAAACAACATAAAAAAGGTATTGAAATCACCAAGTTTGAGAGTATATTTTAATTGATAAGTATATAATTTCCTCCTCACAGCCCAAAATAGCTTAGTAGCAACTTTTAAATCTTAGTCTAGTTGATGACTGAAAAATACTGTGTGTCTGTCTGTCTGATTTGCATGTTTAAAAGTACATTGGTATTTATTCTCCACTAAAAATTCTTGACCAGTTTTTTAAAGGTATTGGAGTTTTTCTTGTATTTCTGAGAAATTGTAAGAAAAGTGGACCTTTATATGTTACTTTTTCCTCTGTTCTTTGTCTACTGACTTACAAAGTTTTATGTGTAAAAATTTTAAATTTATATAGCCAATTACTTTAAGTTAGTTTTTGTGATATTTTTAATTTAAAGTTGTCCATATAGTTCTTCCTGTAATTTCTTTTTATGTGTTAATGTATCTGGGCTTTTGTCTTGAATGTTGTGATACATCATTCATTAGATTCACAGTAAGCTAGGCATTAGCCTGGATTTGTTTTGTAACTAGCCAGCTATTCTGACATCTTTAAAAGTTATTTTTACTTTACATTTTATCTTCAATGATTTACATTTTGTGCTGTATGCTAAGCTTAATTCTAGATTTTTAATGCTCTTCTGTAGTCATTGCCACATTGGCATGTTCATCTGTTATAATTACTGTTGTATATTTTGTCATATATGTGAGATCTTTAAAAAGTAGTTTCTCGGTTGCTATTCTTCTTCTATATAAAGCAGTATGCCTGTCACAGTGGTACAGTCTCCAAAGTGTGTGACTTCATAATTTCAGTTCAATTTGAGGACATTTCTCTTTTTCTTTTCTAGCTTTTAACCTAGACAACGAGCAACCAGATTATGATATGGATTCAGAAGATGAGACATTATTAAATAGACTTAACAGAAAAATGGAAATTAAACCTTTGCAATTTGAAATTATGATTGACAGACTTGAAAAAGCCAGTTCTAACCAGGTACTGTACTATCTAAAATTGACTCTTTTCTTTATAATTAAACCAATTAACACCTTTGTGTCTGAATATCCAAGTGTGTTATCTGAAAGTGCTGCACTGAGTTTCTTGCTTTTTCTTCTTCCTTCCTTCCTTCCTTCCTTCCTTCCTTCTTCCCTCCTTCCCTCCCTCCCTCCCTCCCTCTCTCTCTACCTCCCTCCTTCTTTCCCTCCCCCTTACTCCTCCCAACTTCCTCTCTACCTCTCTCTTTCTCTCAGCATCCTAGAATTTCTATTTAAACAAAATACTTCATAATTTTCTTTAATAGGAGCTTAGAGAATACTATTGTGACTTCTTCCCATGTGGGTAAAAACATAATGTCATGATGCCTTGGTCCTTTGCATAGTTACTGTATTTTTGATATTTCAGTAACTAATTTTATTTAATTGGGTATTTGAAGTAGTTATCTTAAGTCTTTGTTTTCTGTTGCCTAAATTTATACAAGTTTCTATTATTTTTTAATGAATTTTAACTTTAATAATGTATATATTACAGTGTTGATATATGAAATTATTCACAAAGTAATTGAGAATTTTCTTTAGTGAACTGTTCCAAAATTTCACAAGGAATTTGAAATAATTACTATCTTTCTAGAAAAAAAAATTAGACATCACATGTCAGGAGGCTTTAAGTATTTATCCTTTTGACTTAATGACCTCATGTCTAGAATTATTCTGCAGAAAAGTAACTAGGTGGCTGGGAATGGCGCTCATTGGTGAAGCTCCTCCTTAACATATATAAGACCTGTTGGCCTCTCCAAAGTACCACAGAAACTCAGAGAGACATTTAACTGTAAGATAGAGTATAATACAGACATTAAAAATGACTCTAAATGGTGACTAATACCATGAATATTGTTAATGCTTTTGATTTTGAAAACAAGATACAGAATTTATTTAGAAAACTGGTTTGTTTAAAACCTACTTGCATTAGGAAAAAGAAGCTACAACAAAATGCCGACAGTGCTTGTGTTTGGATGTGGAGATGTGGGGGACTTTTGTACTCCTTATGCTGTTTCTGTCTTGCAAGCTTGCTATAATAAAGGCTGTGTTATTACATGATTAGATTTTTAAATAAACTTTTAAAAATTACTTTTGGTGTACCTGTGTGATATATTAATAATATACTAATTACTCATAAGGAATTTAGGGATATAACAAAATTACAAATAAAATATACAATAGATTTTTAATTTTTTTTTTACCAGTTTATAAAAATCAATTTCCTCTACAACTTAAATTCTTTACATTTCTAAGGTCATGGTTCACAGCCTATGGGCTGTGACCCTTTGGGATCATCACATATCAGATATTTAACATTACAATTCATAACAGTAGCAAAATTAGAGTTATGAACTATCACCAAAGCTGATTTTATGGTTGGTGAGCTGTATAAAGGGGCACAGCATTAGGAAGGCTGAGAACTGCTGCTCTAGGTATTAGCAGCTCCTCAGAACTTTTCCAAAGCCTTTCCACTGGAAAATTACTTAGCTATACTGTTAGCCAGCCTACCCTTTGTCTTGATAGAATATAATGCCCAGTGTTCTATCAAAAGAAGCACACTTTGGGACTGCAGCTAAAACTCAGTTAAGAAAATACTTACCAAGCCTGGAATTTGATTCCTAGCACGGTCATGCAACCAGGTGTAGTGGCATGGCCTGTAATCCCAGGTCTTCAGAGGTAGTCAGAAGTATTACAGATTCATCAGTTGACAGCATGGCAAATTTAAGATCAGCCTAGGAAACATGACCCATGGTGGATTTTTTTTTTCTGTTGTTGTTGTTTGTTTGTTTGTTTGTTTGTTTGTTTCCAGTTATTCGAGACAGGGTTTCTCTGTGCAGTCCTGGCTGTCCTGGAACTCACTCTGTAGATCAGGCTGACCTCACACTCAGAAATCCGCCTGCCTCTGCCTCCCAAGTGCTGGGATTACAGGCATGCGCCGCCACTGCGCGGCATAACCCATGTTTAGTCTTAAGCCTACTAATATTTTAGATATCTTTTTTTGATATCTTTTTTATTAGATTTTTTTTCTTCATTATCACATCAGGATTCATTAGATTTGTGCGCACAATTGTTCTCAGTTTATATCCACAGGTATCAAATAGTTTCTGGGGTCCTTTTATATACAGATGTTCCCAGCAAATTTAGGCTGAGCTAATCTTTTGGAATTTACTCTGTTTTCTGTAATGGCTTAGAAATTCACTTGGTATGGCTGAGATCCTACATCAAAAGTCTTCTGTTTAGTGCCTTACTTTCTTAGTGTCTAGGCAAACAAATCGTTGATAACACTGAATGAGATGTAGGGACAGGATACACAAGGCACACACACCTGGCAGTTCACTAGGCACAGCTGCTCAGGGCCATCTTGTTTTCTCTTGGCTTAGGAATGAGATTCTGGGCCATCAAAGGAGTCGCTGAGCAGAGTACTTGATAGCACCTACTTAAAAGCAGAGAAGCAATGGCAGAAGTGTTATCAAAGGACTATGATAAGATCCTGTTACCAGAACTAAGAATTTCCAGACCCCAAAGAGCCATCTGTCCTCCCAACTCCCTGCTCTGTTAATTCGTGGATCTCTTGTTTTTCCATTTGGGGGCTGGCATAGCCTCACAGGGCAAAGGATTGAGTTTATTAGGTTGGTGGA
>CACVCL010034754.1:0-20153 GCA_902729485.2 Mus minutoides
TCCTAGAAAGCATCAGTTGCCAATCTCTCCTAGAGCTGCCAAAAGCTCTTAAGTAAGAAGCAGAGCCTGGATATCATCTACCCTATCTGGTCCTTGCTCTGGACCAGGGACTTACCCACTGAGATCCATGAGTGATCTCAAGGACCAGTATCTTGTGCCAGAATTTTGTCTGGATTGTTATCATAAGTTATCAATGTTATACTCATTGTTGTGAGTGTGGTAGCCATGTTGAATCCAGAAGATAGCATTTCAAGGTATGTCTCCCTAGCCTTTGACTCTCACGTTCTTTCTGGCTCCCTTTCCAAGATGTTCCCTGAGCTTTGGTGGAGGGGAAACAGGACTAGCAGGCTTTCCACTGGAGTCTTGTTTAGGAATCAGGGCTCAGTCTTTTGTTTGTAGTCTTCTGACCAGATGTAAGGCCCTCTATTGACACATCCTTGAATCAAGGCCCATTGATTATAAGTTCTACCAAAAAGTTCTACAGGGGAGGAGAAAAGGACATTCCATTTTAGGGGTTATATCTCAGGCTTCCTGAATTCTAACATCTTTGACTATGGACAACAACACTGTAGAAACTGAGGAAATGTAAAATTAAGAAAAAAATCTAATTTGAAAAGCTGCACACGATCTGTGTGCTTGAGACCACATGTCACATTTGGAGGCCACCTGTGGTGAGCTGGCTTAATTTGCTTTTGGTTCAGACGATGGAGTAAAAGCTGCCTCTGCCGTCAGCTCTGCATCCCTTTGAACTTCGTGGAAATGTACTATTGATTTAGAAAGCTTTTGTTCTGTATTAGCTCATCGTTCTTAAAAAACAAAAAAAGAAAACAAAAACCAAACTTAAACTTGTGTGCTTACCTAAAGAGGTGTGAGTGATCCCACCATTAATATTCTACATGATTCAAGAATTATTTTCAATACTGTGAAGCAAAATAAAATACAGGAATCAAGAGGGTGCCAAGGCTGATTCAAGACTGCAGTGTTTTTTTTCTGTCACCCCTACTTCTAGTTTTTATCTTCCCATAAACAACCTCAATTTTTTTAAGTGATATTAAACAAATATCTACACGATGCGTCCATTTTGTGAGACGCATATAATGCATTTATCCCTAAGATGTCCACCTTTGTGAGCCTTATGTATTGATAGTATGACAATGATCTTGTTAGAAATGATATTAGATGTTAGAAATGATACTAAAGGTGGAATGACAGATGGGCCCTGGTCCCGCTTCGGCTCCCTTGTGACTTGGGAGGCTGCTAAAGATTGCGCTTTTGTCTCCTTATCTATGAAGTGAGAATCATCGTGATCCTCCCACCATAGAGTTGTGTGATGATTAAGTGAGATAATATGAATATTGCTTTTTTACACATCCTGACTCATAATAACACCATAGCCTCTGATATTATTAAATATTTTTAAAAACACCATGTAGAGTAGACCAGCAAACATCTCCTTCTACAGCCTACTTTGCACATTTCCTGGTCCTCACAGGCTCTTCCTGTCTCTGCGTCTTGCCACTTCGTACCTTCCATTTGTGTCACCTGCCAGCCTTGCTCCCCCGTTCCTTCTTTGCATTCCTGAGGTGCATTTATTTCATGCAACGCTCTGAAGTACTTCCTCCACTGAGTGTTTACTGGCTGTGGCTTGGGAGGACAGAAAGAGATCTTTCCTCTAAGTGATACTCTCAGATCTGAAGACCAGGGGCCTGCACCTGGTACTTTACCAGACTGCCCTATTTACTAGTCATCTTGTAGGTATCTGTGTCCCTGTGTAAATGCTCTGCCTTCCAGCATCAGCACCTTACCCTAGGCATGGCTTAATGGCAAGCATCTACTGATGAGCTCTGTAGACTCACCCAAGGCATACCTGTGCAGCCTGGCTCTGTGTTCAGACAGGTCTGCCCCACCAAGATGATCTCCATCACTATCACTGGCCACTGCTCTCTGTCCTCACACCAGCTCAGCTCCCTCCTGTGGCTGGTAAAAGGAAAAAAAAATCCAGAGAAAAGTAGGGGAAAGGTAATTTGTTTCAGTGTTTACAGAGGGCTTGTGTATAATTAGCAGTTCATTTCTGTGACACAGTTGGACTCCTTGGCTTGGAACCTGGCTCTTAAATACTCTTAAAGGGATCTATACCTAGGAAGGAAGAAAGAGGGTACCCTAGGCCTGGTAATGACATGTGATCGAAACAACCCTTCAGTTGAATATTTCTCTTTTATCCCCTACCCTTCCTTACCCTCCCGTCCTCTTCATGTACCCCCCTCCCTTCTCATTCCCTCCTCCCCCTCCTCCTCTTCCCCTCCCCCTTCCCCTCCTCTTCTTCCTCTTCCATCCTCTTCCTCTTGATTTGGACCATTTACCGGTTCCATTTTCACATATGCTCACAGTGGCTTGGGATGCTGTGGACAGGATTGCTGCTGCCTGCCCTCCCGTCATGAGCTCCATGAAGACCAGCCAAATATTCACCCTCTCTTTCTAAGTATCAAATAGATGAATAAACAAATGTGCACCTGTCTTTTCATCATAATGGGGGGGGCAATATGCCTGCTGTTCTACCCTAGAGCAATTTTATTGCAATCATATGAGCTACACCATACAAATGTACTTAACTAAAATGCATTCATCTCTCAATATGTGAATGCTCTTTGTATGACGTTTTACTCATGTGCTGGGCACTTACAAGCTGGTTTGCTGAGTGAGCAGATGTTTTTTTCTTTTTCTTATTATTTGGTTAGATCAGGGGTAAATACAGCAAATCCTCGTCCTATTTTCTGTCCCCACCGTGTTGGCCAAGTCTCTGCTCCATGTCTGACGTGCTCTCGCGCCCTATGCTTCTGCTGAGGATTACAGTTTGTCCCTCATATTATCCATGTATGGAAAAGAAAACCAACCCACCCCTGGTGTACAAATGGCTCCGGGATGCATTCTAGGGTCTTAACTAGCCCTTGCCAGCTTGCATGTGCTCTGAGTAACTGGGGGCATAGTGACCCTGCAGGTGCTTCCACACTCCAGTGCTTTAGGGTTCCTTCCTGTCTACAGACGCTGGGACAGATTTGGCTTCCTGTGTAGAAGTGTCCCTGGGGAGCTGTGTTGAGCCTGTGATGAGATCTTTACAAGCCTGACATACTGAGAAAAGAGCGGCTACATAGATTTTTCACAAAATTACATTTGTTCAACATGAAATTGAATTAAAGAAATTCTTTTGACATTGAAATCCTGTTTTGACATGATAAAACCAAAATAAAATAAAATAAAATAAAATAAAATAAAATAAAAACAATCTAACCCGTGGCCAGTCCAGTTTCTTCCAATTTTATAACAATTCTTTGATCTTTGAAAACTAAAAATACATATTTTGCTAACACAAATTTTGTTCTTGTGGTAGGTCAATATGATCTATTAATGTAATTATAGTGATATAAATAATTCACTTGTAAATGAATATAGCTATTAGCTGCTTGATACCCATGGTTTCTTTTCTGTTCTAATGACACTGAAGGTTGTGTGTGTGTGTGTGTGTGTGTGTGTGTGTGTGTGGTGTGTTTTGAAGTCTAATAGTCACTTTTATGACTTGTCACCAAGTAAGTATCTTAGGGAACTGATGTGGCTGAGCTGACTGGTGAATTCATTAAGGAATATGGTAATGTCAGGCATTGAGTTACACTGAGAACACTTGTGTTTGCTCCCAGGTTTTATTTCTTTACCATTTCTGTTTCCTTTGATGACTTCAGGTAAGCCATTTGGCCTGTCATTGTCATCTTCCTCTACTGTGAGTTTGACTAACAGATCCAGTACCTAGTTCCCACAGTGGCTTTCAGGAACTAGATAAAAATGTGGAGGAGCTCTTTGTGAACCAGATAATGCTTCATGGATATAAGCTATCATGAAAATAATATAAGGTTATGAGCATACGGGTTAATCTCTATTATTGAGATTTATAAAGAAGATGTTCCACACATTATCTTCTAACATGTTTTGACAGATATGGTCAGAGAGGTCCCTTGGAAATAAAGGTAAAATGTATACCCAAAATATTATTAGTATCATTCTCCTTTGTGTACAAAACCTTAAAATATCATGACCTTTTTTGATAATTTCATTGATAATATAAAACAAAGCCCTGACAGAATAGTTTGTATAAAAAACTCATTTTTTGGTGATCAGAGACAAAAGTAAGTGTAGTAGCTTGGATTCCTTCCCATGGGACTCCACATATATCTGAATGATCATGGTATGTAGCCCACATGCCTTTGAGGGTATCTCCCTCATCATCAGAGCTATCATCAGCTTCCTTAACAATATGGAAGCAAAGGCAGAATTAAAAGTGCATGAGGCGCCGGGCGTGGTGGTGCACACCTTTAATCCCAGCACTCGGGAGGCAGAGGCAGGCAGATTTCTGAGTTCGAGGCCAGCCTGGTCTACAAAGTGAGTTCCAGGACAGTCAGGGATACACAGAGAAAAACAAAACAAAACAAAACAAACAAAAAAAGTTCATGAGGCATGCCAAACCTCTTGTGTGCACAGGTTCAAGACTTTGATAGTACATGTTCCCCAAACATGAGCCACACTGGAAGAGTCAGTTAGGTTGCTGTGTCTGTCGACAGCTTCCCTTTCCCTTTCTCTGTGTTTCCATTCTGGTTTCTGTCATCTTCTTGCCTCTCTAGTTGACAGGCTGGTTGTCCTTATCAGATGGCCTTGGGATGGAAGGGCAGACCTTTAGGAGTGTGCTCCAGGGTCAAGCTATGAAGGAACAGCAGCAAGACACCCATGATTAGATCACTGTTGATATTCTCTTTGAGGATAGTTTTCATGGTTCCCAGCACTTCAAATCCCATTGCCTCAATGTCAGTAGTCTGGTGACACAGCCTACAGCCCTTGCTATTCTATAGATGTTACTATGAGCACCCCAACCCCCATCCCATCATATGTTCAGAAAAGGTTGCCACAGAGCTTAATTGCTGGTGTTTAGTCTACGTGTGCTTGAGTGTGACAGAGCGAGAGAGGGGTACAGGCCTGTCACTTGTACCCATGTTATTTATTGCATTTTTGTCTTACGACTTCCATTTAGAGCTAACAAAGCTGCAAAGTCGGTTATTTAAGCTGAATCTCGGGTGGGTGCTGTTAGCAAGTGGAGAAGTGGGTGGCAAAGAGAGAGAAAAATGGGAGACCGAGCTGAAGAGATTCACACAGTAGTGGTGCTTTGTCCTGCAGTACTGCAGGTCATAGGCATGCTGCAGCTTGCAGCTATGAGTCTCTTTGTCCAAGGGTAAAGACTTTGTCTCAGGCACTTGGAAAGAAGCCTCCTGCAGGCAGGTATACACACACACACACACACACACACACACACACACACACACACACACACGTCTGGTGCTGAAAATCACATGCAACCTGAAGTGAGTGTTTTTTTTTTCTTTTTTTCTGGAAAGGAGGCTCCTTATTTAATTAACTTCCTGCCTTTCACTGCCACATGCACCACTACCTGTTCTGATCCCTTGTGCCTGATAAAGGGCAGATGAAAGAGGAAGAAGAATGATGTCTTTAGGTCACAGCATTGTCACCTGTCCAAATGCAGTTTCAAGAGTCACCTCTTGAAGGAGTGATTGTCATCTCCTGCATACAGCTCAATGTATGTTTGTGCATGTGCACATGTGTACTCATGGGTCTGTCTGTGCTCAAATTCTCTGCATGGCTGGGTAGCCCATTGTCCTTTCTGAAGGTTTTAGTTGATCCAAACCATTTATCAGTTGTCTTTTGGTCGGGTTTGATGAAGGGTCTTTCATGAGCACCGGAAGTCCTGTATAGGATTCCCAACACAGAGCAAGATGAAGTAGAAAGGGAGAGGATAACAACCGAGGAAGCAGAAGCTCCCAGCTTTGTATATGCTGGGACAGTGAATCAATGACGTGTGTCTCAGGTCATGCTGTTCTTGGGGTAGGGACCTAAGTCTCCAAGACTAAAGAAGGAGGAAGACACAGGAAGAGTAACAAGAATGTAGGGATAAAGGGCCAAGGGCAGGGAGGACTCCTGTGGCTCTTTCTACTCTTGTAACAAAGGAGCATCCTGGGGTTGTAAATCATCTCTCTATGTCTCATGCTCCTCCTTAATTAAGTTCCTGTTGTAATTAGGAAGTGTTTCCATATTCTCTACAGCTATGGCCACCGATCACTTTTATTAGACCCACCCAGTATTTATAGCCTCCTTGAGGTTTGGACCCTCTGTGGCTTTACAGTTGGGGGTCTATACAATAGTGAATGGGAAAGTTGGTTTTAGAGGAGACAAGGGAATATGCTGTGTTTTGCCAATGGTATTTTGTTTTCCATGGCTTCAGTTGTGACTTTCTCCTCTGCTATCAGTGGGCAAACATTCCCTCTTCATCAGATATCTGTGTGCCTTCCTTATCACCTTCCTTCTCTTCTCCCAGGACAAAACATTTACCTGAGATCTCTATAAACAACAGACTAGAAAAAATATGAACTATAAAAGACAGAAAATTAGAGACAGACATGCCTAATCTATTCATCTTATACCTACTGTGTGTACAGTCTTGAGGGTGACTTTGATCAGTCTTTATTTTATAAATAAAGTGATCCAGGTCTGTTCAAGATTTTATAGCTACTCAGGTGGAGAGTCTTGCCTTGTTGAACTAGATAGCCCTGATTCTTTCAATTCTTCCCTGCTTCCATGAGTTAGAAAAGAATTGGAAAAAGTAGGTGATTTGAAGAGGTCAAATTAATTTATGCACCACATACCAGAGTGCTTACTTTGTGACTACTGGGCCTATTAGCTATAGGAAGGCAGAAGCTCCTGGTCTTGCAGAAAGAAGCAGGACTTGTGTTCTGTGTCTGTCTTAGTACTGTGTTGCAGGCCTTTGAGTGTATGGACCAAGCACTGCAGGGCATAAAGACAGCCATGACTTTTCTTTCTGGAGTAGTCAGGAGAGACTTCATGGAGAAACTTCAAAGAGGTAGAAAGATCTTGGTTAGACAGCAATATTGTTGAAGTGTTGTTGGTGAAGTATCCTGGTTATTTCTAAGTAGATTTCCTGGTTCTATGGCCTTAGAGTCTTTCTGCCCCCTCTTCCACCATGTTCCTTGAACCTTAGTTATAGGAGTTATACTACAGATATCCATTATGGTCATTGTAGTTGTACTCTGCTTGTTGACCAGATTTGGTTTTCTGTAATGGTCTCTGCTTGTTGCAAAGCCAAGTTTTTTTGGTGAAAGTTGGGAGCTATACCTATCTATGGGTATAAGGGTAAGTATTTAGAATGTAGCTGTGAATTACAGTTTACTAGAGTGGTAATAATAATTTCTCCTCTAAGATTTATGAACACATTGGTCCTGGGTAGTTGGCTAGGCTTCCAGTTCCAGCTATGTTTTCTTACTTGCTGAGAGGCTAAGTCAATGAGACAGCTGTTGGTTACCACCAAGACATGAGTGCCACCGTTGCACTTTTAGGGATATCTTGTCATGCTGGTCATTGTGATTCATAGTCTTCACAACTAGGTAGGATTACTGGCTGCTTCTCTCCCTTGGTAGCTTGCATAGCACCTCTGTTCCTATGAGAACGAGTCCTATGGGAGGAGATTTTCAGTTAACTTGGATCCTCTGAGTCCCATGTGTCAGAAATGCATGGTGTCTTCAGTGATAGGAACTTACCTTCAGCCTCTGCAAGGCAATAAAAAAATTGAATGCTAATGTTGAAGGAGAAGAATCAAGTCCTAGACAAAAACCTATAGGTAACTGGAGGGAGGACCTCTCAAATAGAGGGCCAATAATGCAGGAACCCCAAGTAGTTGTCTGACTAGTTTTTGGAATGGCTAGAAAGACAAGGTGACTGGAGTATTCCAAGAGACAAAAGGAAAGAGGGAGACACAGTAGGTTAGAAAAGAGAGAGAGCTAGCACAGACCATTGTGAGGAGTTTGCATTTTTATCTTGAGTGTTGAGGGGAGAGCAGTTATAAAATCTGGTATGTGCTGAAGCATCACTCTACTCATTACATGGAGAGCTGGCTTTGGTGAGGCACAGAAAGAAGAAGGCAGTGGGGGAAGTAATGGAATCCGAATGGATGTGTAGGTGGAAGAGCTAAGCAGCTCTTTATGTAAGGTCTGTATAGAAGGTGGTACTGGGGCTAGAGAGTTGGCTCAATAGTTAAGAGCACTGACCACTCTTCCAGAGGTCCTGAGTTCAATTCCCAGCAAATACATGGTGGCTCACAACCATATGTAATGGGATCTCATGCCCTCTTCTGGTGTGTGTCTGAAGACAGCTACAGTGTACTCATATACATAAAATAAATAAATCTTAAAAGAAGAAGAAGTAGAAGGAGGAGGAGGAGGAAGAGGGGGTCCTGTCAGCTTTCTATTGGGTGGAAGGTGAGATAGGAGAGAAGGGAGGATTTAAAGTTCCTCAGCTACATTCACACAGCACAGCAATGGTGTATTTCACTGAAGTGGAGGAACTCAAAGACAGGGCTTCATGCTGGTCTAGGCCAAGAATTTGTTTGTAGAGAAAGTTGGAAATGCCCAATGACCCCATTACAGTCATCTGAGTTAGAGATGGCATGATTAAGGTACAGGTGGGATATGTGGGTCTGAGGCTGAGTTAGGACTTGAGGTAGACATTTGAGACTATTCAGTTTATTTATGACAGTAGAGCCATGAGCTCAGCTAGGATTCCTTGAAGAGAAGGTATAGATAAAGATGAGGACCAAGAGCTGAGCTCTGATAGCTACTGCAGTTTATTGACACAGTTAGCAGGCCTCTTAGTAGACCAGGCTCTAGGATCAATTTGTGGCTATGACAGAGACTGGTTTATCAGCCATTGATCCAGGTACAGGTTTGTAACAGAGTGATATGGAGGGGGAGTCTGAGTCTATCTGGTCTTGGTTCTCCATAAGATTGCATAGCCTCTCAAAGTGGTGTTTGTTGGTTTGTATGTGTATCCATGTGTGTTTGTACATACTTGGTTATATGTGTACATGCATGTAGCACTTTGTTGGATATCTCCCTCAATCACTCTTTGCCTTTTATTTGAGGTAATATCTCACTGTGTAGTCCTGGAGGCCTGAACTCTCTATGTAAACCAGGCTAAACTTGAACTGGTAGACTTTCACCTGCTTCTGTCTCCTGAGCACTGAGATTAAAATTGTGTACCACCATGTCTGGCTCACTAACGTATTTTTCAAGACAGATGAGATTCATTCCAGAGTTCTCTGGGCCTGCTAGATCGGCTGGCCAGCAAGCCCCAGGGATCTTCCTGTCTATGCTTCCACAGCACTGGGATCAAGCTGATGATTTTAAAAGCTGGATTCTTTCTTACCTTTATAACTATTCTGTTCATTCACTAAACATTGATCGGAGGCCTGACTTACTAGGCATTGTTCCTATGCATTTGGTGCTTTTCCAAACCCATGACTCCTCCTAATTCCTTTCCTGCTCTGAGTCATTAACTCTTTATTACACAGTACTGAGAGTATCTGCATCATGTATACACTCACCACTGTTCAGATCTGTAACTCACTATTAGACACTGTAGATATTTAGTCTTAAGATGACAATGTTGTCATCTGTTTTTGTCCTGCACCCCACCCATTAGGAATTTCTTTTGGCCCTTCCTCGAGACTTACCTGGAAATCCCGTACCTGTTCTGATATCCAGTCGTCTAGGCCACCACAGTCTCTTTCCTGAATTAATGCAGTATCTCCCTGATTGCGCACCACCTCACTTCAGAGTGTCCCAAAGATCTTGGTGCATGTTAATCAGAGCATGCCCCTCCTGTCCCCTGAACCCTTTGATGGAGGCTCCTCTGGATGCGCAAAAGACAACACTCTTGAAAGTGTCTACAGGTTCCTAAAAACCTTCTAGCCCATCCTCTCCCATTTTGTTCATCTGCTGTAAGCACAGTGGCCTTGTTACTATAGAAGACAGTAGGATTTCTCCTGCCCTTTGAATATTGCTGGGATGTTTATCCCTACTATGGCTGGCTCATTTTCTCCCTTTGAGTCTTAAACTTGAAGTCTTCCCTAACCTTGCTGTATTTAAAGTGGAACTCTTTCTGTATACTTTATTTTACTCCAGAAAACTTAACTCTGTCTATGACAGTGTATACTTTCTCCTTTGATTTTCTTTATGGGCTAAGCCATCTCACTAACTGTAAACCTCTTAAGGACAGGCTTCTGTCTCATATACTGTGCAAGTGGTTCCTGTTAGAGAAATATCAAGGTAATTGTTTAATAAACATTTGCTGCATAGACTAATAACAGAACAGGAGTTCATGGGCTCTGTCAGTTATTGTTATCTTTGCACCAAGCTGTCTGGTGATCAGTGAGGTACAATTATGCAATATTGAGATGCTGTTAGGGACTGTGTCTGCCTCTCAGAGCAGGGTTCCAATTCCAGGAAGCCATCTGGATTAGGCATACCCATTAGGTGTCTTTAGTATCATTAGGCAAACTGACCACCTTGGGTTTGGGGGTTCTATGACTCCACATGGGCCCTTTTGAGGCCATGAACAAAAGCAACAACCATTTGTTAAACATCTACAGTTTAAGCATGAAATTAACCTCCTTAGCAGGGGGATGAGTGTCAGGATCAGGATTCTCAAGGGAACCCTCCTGAGGCTTCATTTAGGCTTAGCACTGGTGCTGTGGCAAGCCTCAAACAATTGTAGATACAGTTTGAATCTAAGCGAACTTAAAACCAGGAAGAAACGCTTACAATCCTTAAGAAGGTAGAGAGGTCTTACTTAGTTCCTTAAGGGAAATCCGGCAAATGCTTACTGCATCCATTTGAGATGTGAGGCACTGTTCTGATGGGCTACAGACACATTTTCTCAACAACTCGGGGAACTGTAGATGATTGCTTTCCCACTTCACAGATGAGAAAAGCAAGGCGCTTTGCTCTCAGAGTCTGTGTCCTTCTTTATTGTGTTACAGTTATCTCAAGATGAGCGCCATCGAAAGGGCTTTAGGGGAAATAGAAACTTTATTTAATATGCTTATGTGTTACACTTTGATTTGTGGAGAGTCGCTGTGCATGAAAACTGAGGATATTTTTTTATAAGCCGTGCGTGTGCAAGCCCTGCAATTAGTATTTCCAGGAGAGACCAGACTCCCGCCGCTGTGCCTCCTTACCGGCTTCATTCGTGACACTTTCCCCATAAGAGAGAATGCTAAAGCAAGCCTGTCTTTTTGATGGAAATCCCAAGGGTTCTGGACACAAAGGGAGTGGTCAGGAGCTATTTAGCACTTCTCACTTTTGATCCTCTGTACTGAGGAATTCTGGGTTGCCCAGGAATGAGTTATTGGTTATAGAGGAGCCAGCTTCCTGCTGTCTCCCTCTTCTTGCTATTGCCTGCCTGTGTCCTGTGTCCTGTGTCCTGTGTCCTGTGTTCTGTGTCCTGTGTCCTGTGTCCTGTGTCCTGTGCCAGGGGGGAAGGGAGGTCAGCTTTTGCTTCAGCTTAGTGGCAGAAGAGAAGCAATGTGGAGGTGGAACTGGGTGATTGCCCTCCGACTGACCACCAGTAACACTGCTCTCCTCTGAGGAGGAAAGAGTTGGGCAGTTTTCTCTCCTGGAAATACTCACTTGAAGAAAGGTGCCAAACATCAGCTGGCTGGACTCATTCTGACTTAAAAGGAATTCCGTTATGATTTCCATGAATGACGCCCAACTATCTACTTTCAAGTTCCCTTGTATTCTGGGGCCTTATACATAGTCAGTAATTCCACCTGACTGGCTCATTTACCACCATGTTGTGGGCATTTGAAGGAATGCCCTACACACACACACACACACACCCCTGCAGTAGCCTTCTTTTATATAGAGCAATCAGCATGCTCAGACCCTACATACTGCTACATACTCTACATACCTGTATTCCACACATCATACATACTGCTACATACTCTATGTACCTGTATTCCACACATATCCTAGAACTTCCACCCTTCTGGAAAGTCTACAGACAGTGTTCTTCATGGATCAGGTGGAAATGGGGCCAGAGTTAGCTGTGCTTTTCCTTGGTATCAGATTGGCCACCAAGAAGAGAGAGAAGGCAGTGTGGTTGGACCAGTCCCTGGGGGCAATGTCTACATCAGGCCTTAGTTCTCTGCAGAGTGCCAGGCCTTACTCTCGTGTAATTAAGCTTTCTATTGACAAGGGTGAGCAGCTGCCAAGTCACTTCAGATGAAATTGGGTCACCTGTCATAATTCCTGTGGGACTGCAGGAGAACTATGCTTCCTCCATACCTTGCCCTATTTGAACTTGTGCCCTGATCTGGTCCCGCACCTTCTTTGGAGGGAGGAGAGGAGGCCATTCAGAGCTTCTCTGGTCTCTTCAGGCCTGAATCTGGTCCAGAGATACTGCCCACAGCTTGACATAGAGTTTTTCAGTGGAACTCAGAATGAGCCTTACTCCTGACTGGGTCTAATTTGTAGAACAAAGGGAGAGCAGTGACCCTACATTTTACCTCCTGCTTGTCATTCTGAAAGTGGAGGAGGACTGGGAACTTATTTGTCTGTCTTCCAGAGAGTCAGGCACTGTAGCTGATCACTTCCCCTCTGTGAACAGAGATAAGGAAAGCCGTCTAGAGATGGAGCTAGGGAAGAAAAGAAGAGAAAACAAAGTAATTTCCAGTGTGCATGCACGCCCAAAACATTCATGCATTTAACTATGGAGGAAGCAGGAAGAAATAAATGGAGTCAGCGGGAGAGTGCTGAGACAGGGTGAGGGCTGGAGAGAAGGGGAGAGAAAGATATGCTCCTCGCCCCTAAAAAGCAAAGAAATGACCTAGAGGCAGGAAGAGAAGGGAGGCCTGAAAGAGAAGCGCTTCCTGAGCTCTGTCTTCCAGCAGTTTCTACTGTGAGTCCCAGCCAGGCTCAAGGCTAAGTGGAATATGTGGAAATCTCAAATCCAAGAGCACTATAGCATGCACTGTATTTTCTTTGTGTCCCTGGGCCTGGGATAATAACAACCAAGAGAGAGAGCGTAAGGAAGAGAAAAGGGGGCGGTGGTGATGGAGGAGGTATGAAACTTTAATCAATGCCCTGTGTGTGCTCTTAAGAGTTCAGGAGCCGCACAGATCTTATTATCTACGTGGCTATTTCTGTCACCTCCCAGCAATCCTCAGAGCAGCACAGGCTACTGCCCAGGTCTGGGAGATGGTGCTTCATTCCATCACCTTGGGCTTCCTTGGTGGGGAGGAGGCAGTGTAGAGCCATGCAAGGACAGGATGGGGTGTGCTCTTCAGCACACAGAGGGGTTTGGCTTTCACTGGAGCTCATCAGATGGAGATTTTTTGTGTAGACATTGGTGTGTTTGAATATAAGCTTGAGCTAATATAAAGATTTAAAGCTCAGCCTTTGGCTGGGGACATAGCTTGACGATAGAATGCTTGTGCAGTATAGATGAGACTCTAGCTTCCGTTCCAAGACCACCGATGTGCTCTGCTTTACCTCTTAGCCCCTCCCCCAGTGTGCTAAAGCCCACAGCTGTGGGGTCATGACAGGGCACCTTCTGTCTGTCTTAATGCTTCCTCCTCTCTGGGGCTCTCCTTTCTCCTCACAGACTTTCTCCCAAGGGATTCCTGTTGACAGTCCCTTGACTATTCAGTCTATACACTGATGACTCAGATTTACACTTCTCGCCCAGAACACTTCTGAGCTCTCAATTTATCTGTCTAATTAGCTCCTGTTGGCATCTGCTGTGGTTTTTGTGCTTGGCCTTTGTATTCACATGTTGGGAATTGAATCCCTAAAGTCAGAGGTTAATTATACTTGGGGAAGGACCGACTGGGAGCTGACTCCATTGTGAGGGCACTGTCCTACTGAGTGGACTCTGGATTAGTGAGTTATCTCAGGAGCGATTTTAATATAAAGGCAGTAGCCTTTGGCTCACCTGCCCTGTCTTACCATGTACCCTATGTTCTACCATGACCCAGCATGAAGCCCTTTACCAGATGCTGCACAGAAGCTGATGTCAGACTTCCTAAACCCCAGAACAGTGAGCTTTATAAATAAGACTGTATTCATTACTTTAAAAAAATGAATTTATGGTCTTTAATTATATACAGAAAACATTCAAGCCAGTACCTAAGAACCTCTCTATTAAGCACTTGGCTGGCTTGAACCCCCAAGCTCTCATTGTCTTTCTTGGGTCCCCATTTTCCTGAGTATTCCACTACCTAACACCCTCATTCTTCCTTCGTATCCACTCTTCTCTCTTCTCACGGTATCTGATTCCCATTGTCTTAGTTAAGGATTCTGTTGCTGTGAAGAGACACCATGGCCAAGGCAACTCTCATAAAGAACATTTAATTGGGGCTGGCTTACATATAGGTTCAGAGGTTTAGTTAATTATCATCAAGGCAGGAAACACAATAGTGTGCAGGCAGGTATGACATTGGAGGAGGTGAGAGTTCTACATCTTCATCCAAAGGAAGCCAAGAGCAAACTGACTTCTAGGCAACTAGGAAGAAGGTCTCTCAAAGCCCACTCCCACAGTGACACACTTTCTCCAACAAGGCCAAACCTCCTATTAGTGCCACTCCCTAGGGCAAGCATATTCAAACCAATATACCCATCAACTTCAAGTCTTTGGGCACTATCTCTAAGGTGTACCTCAGCTGTCTCTCTATTTCTAGCATCTATCTATCTATCTATCTATCTATCTATCTATCTATCTATCTATCTGTCATCTATCTATTACACACACACACACACACACACACACACACACACTCTTAACTTGTTTCCTGGGGGTTCTTCAGCACCAGTCTCACTAACTTTCTAGCTGTTTCTCTTACTCCTCTTCATTCACTACCCTGCAGCCAGAGTGCTTGTTAAATTACAGTCCCTACTTCCTGTGCCAGTGTCATCTATAAAACCCTTTGTTGGGCTCCTATTGCATTTTCATGATAAACTGTCATTCCTAATGTGATTCTCATGCATGGGACAACCATCCCCCCTACTCCCCCAAGTCATCTTGCTTGCTGGCTCTTGCTTTTTGTCTTCTTTGTCCTCTAGCCATCCAGGCTTCTGTTGGTGTCAATGTCTACTTCCTTAATGTCCACAAAAAACCCCAGAACCTCTGCTCACATGAGTATGTCTGTGGAGGCAGCCTTCTTCCTTTCTGGTTGTCTCCCACTCATTCCCATTTGAGTTAAAGGAATATTATATCATCAGGAATACATTCCTGAGGATCCCAGCTCTGAACATGAACCATAACCAAAGCCAGATTCCCTCAGAGCTCACATCCCTCCTCAAGTTGTCTTTTGGATGCTCAGCACCATGATACAATCCAGGTTTTTGAGCAACATTTTCTTTAATGTTATTTCTCCTACTAAACGAAAACTCCAGGGCAGCCAGACCATGTCTTTCCTGTTGACTGTGATGCCCACAGAATTCAGCCCCAAGCCTAGCCCATGTGGAGGCTGAACACATGACCAACTTTGACTTGAAACCCTCTCTGCCTGTGGCTTTGATTCTAGCACAGGGGCAGGGAAAAACAGGGCAGGGGTTCAGGAAAGATATAATACAAAAGGTTTGCTTTTAAATGACCCCCTCCCATTTCACACAGTCTTGCTCTGTTTTGTGGTATTACTACCAGCTCCGTGTTCAGGTTTTCCAAGTGGACTTCACATGCTTCTTGAAGGCTATAGCTTACATTTTGTTCTCACATCCACTAGGTTCTGTTTTCTTGACTCTTACATCCATGTAAATACCTCTTGGTTCTTGTCTTAGCAGATATACCTTCTTCTTCCCTCACCTTTTCAGGACTAACAACCTCGATACCCAGAATTCCCCAGGGCCTAAACTGCCTGGTTTATGACAATCTAATAGCTGCATGTTCTTGGTCCTGGTTCCTATTCTCAAGAAACTTCAGCTCCCTGCAAGTGAGAACACTAGTGGCAGCAATGCCTTGCCGGGTGTTCTGATGGAAATAATGGGTTCACTGTGTCGAACACATTGAAAACCATGAAGTTCATTAACCTTGTGGCAATGAAGAAAAGATGCTGCCAAGTGAGAAGAGCTGATCAGTCACTCCTAAAGACAGTGGAGATGAAAGCTTCCCAAGAAGGTGGAGGGATTGGGATGGGGATGAAAGATGGTGTTTCAGGCAGGGTTTTGGCCAGCTACAAAAGACAATCTCAGCTGAGGTTTATAACAGTAATGCTTCACTGATGTGGACAGGCATATAGGACCAACAAGCAATGCTTAGGCCCCAGGGCTTGGCTCCAGCAGATGTTTGCTGAGTCCAAAGGACCAAGGTGAAGAACTGGCCTGATCAGAACCCATGAAGGCTGAAAGCAAGGGAGGGGCTACCACACTGTTCCCAGGGTCCTAGTCCTACCAGAATTACATCTGGAAAGAAGCAGACACATTGCACTTTTCCTCCTCCCGAGGGCACCTCGTCACAGGGCTGAAAAGGCTGGAGTGGCAGGTGAGGTCAGCTGTTGGACCTTCTTTCTCAGGTCTTAGAGGTGGAGAACGAAGCAAGAAAGGCAGAAACAAACCAAACAGGTGCAGGACATGCAGGAGAAGAAACAGTATGAAAACTAGCAGAAAGGCCAGACAATATTTTGTCAGTATTCGAAACAAGTAGGAAGTGGGATTTAAGATGTATGTGGTGACAATCAAGCCATGAAGACCATTGCTAGGCTCAGATGATCTTCAGTTTGTTCTGAAGGTGTGAGGTGCTCCAGCCAGTATCTCAGTAAGGAGAGCCAGACTGTAAGGTGAGCCTATGGCAGAGGGAGCTAGGGAAAGAAAGGGAAGCAACTGGGATGCCGAGGTCATGGGAATTGGTATGAGGGTATTGCAGCCTGTGTCAGCATATCCAGAGTGAAAACAGAAAGTTGTCCTCTGCGGCAAACTGGAGAACAGTAATAGCAGGTGAGACTTGGGAATGGAGTTTGTCATTCCTCAACTATGTGCACAGGGAACATGAGATCCTGGTGACACCCCCAGGCTAGCACTTCAGGGTGAGATAGATCCCTTTGTCTCCTTCTCTTCTGTTTTAGTCTCAGGCCAGGGTCTGTGTGACCAGGGCTTCTCTGTCACCTTGCTCATTTCTAGAGATTCCTACCTTCCTGATTCTGGTCACATATTATTCAGAATCAGAGATGGAGGCTTCAGAGCTTACCGAGGCGGTGATGTCTTCTGTGTCCATTTTTCTTTTTCGGCCCTTTTGCTATTGGTGGGACCAAGTAGGCAGCTTTGACATCAGAGGAGATGGCCACACCCCCAGGATCTGGACTGTCCACAAAGGAGTTAAGATTAGTGAGACACAGAGAGCTAACTCTCTGCTCCATCTCTTTCCTCTTAGAGCCTGGTATCCACCCCCCACCCCTTAGCACCTGAAAGAATATTTTCCTCAGCAGGGTCACCTCCTGCCATTTCTTTATTGTAATGCCAACTCTTACTTAACATCTGCCAAGCACAAAAGGTGCAGTCAGGGCTCTGTGGAAACAAAGTGAAATACTGGCAGTGCCCCCTGGGCTTAGTCTTGAAGGAAGACAAACAGGAAAATAAACAGAACCCCAGGATTGTGGGGAGAGAGCAGCAGCAATGGGGGCTTGCTTGCAGCATTCCTGGCTCTTTGGCAGCTGCTTTTTTATTTCTCTCTTCCTGGAAAGCCTCTTACTTTGAGAGAGGCTTCTGTCAGTTTTGTTTCCAGCCAGGCCGGTGAGGGTGAAGTCAAGATGTTTTGAAAGAATGTATTTTGGGGGGAGGATGTTAAACAGAAAACAGCCTGGGATGATGGGTGGGCTTGGGCTGGTGGAACAACTTCCTGGCACTCGTCACATACCATTTCTTCAGACTTAGGGATTCTGGAAGGAGACTCCTGAACTCACTGCGGCAGCGGTCTGTCAAAGAGCAAAAATGAAAGAGAAGACATTTGGGCAGAGCACATTGGCTTGGGCATGGTTAAGAGACCTCAAAAGTAAGCTAGGGAGTTGGTGAAGCCTCTCCCTAGCCAGGACAGTTGTATGCATACGCTAAGAAGATGGCCAATAAACCAGCATAAGTCCTAATAATGTATTCATGATATCAATATGTGCTGAGTTAGAATCTTTCTTCCTTGACTAATCTCAATGTACAGCTGACAATGAAGCCAAGAGTACATAACTTGCCCAAGATCACATAACTGAGCTGGGCGAGGTGGCGCACGCCTTTAATCCCAGCTCTCAGGAGGCAGAGGCAGGCGGATTTCTGAGTTCGAGGCCAGCCTGGTCTACAAAGTGAGTTCCAGGACAGCCAGGGCTACACAGAGAAACCCTGTCTCGAAAAACAAACAAACAAACAAACAAACAAACAAGATCACATAACTGTACCCATTTCAAGTAGGCAAAACCAGGGTTATCCATCACCATAGCTTGTAGGTAAGGTAAGAAGTTTTCCTAACTGGGTTAGAGAGATGGATCAGCCATCAAGAGCACTGGTTACTTTTCCAAGGCATCTGAGTTCTGTTCCCAGCACCCACATGAGAGCTCACAATATTCTGACACCTTCCTTGACTTCTGTGGGCACCAGGAACACAATGGCGGACAGATATACATGTAGGCAAAAGCACTCATACATGTAAAAAAAAAAAGTCCTGAGTGATTGATGGAGCTAGAGGAAATGCCAGCAGAAAGCATGTCTCCTACAGCCTCCCACAGGCTCCTCCAGTCACAGAACACAACTCACCTCCAAGATTAGTCCTGAATCAAATGTGAATGAGCGTGGCCAGGGAAGCCATATGTAGACTGCCCCAAATAACATAGTCCAATGTGGAAATTGTTTTGTGTGGATTCTTAGTCATAGAACTAAATAAAGTCATACATCAAGGTATTTTTTTTAAAAGGTATTTTTTTAACTAATACATTGTTTTTCAAATATATTTGATAGAAACAAAGCAGGTTGTAGCTGCAGCATAGGGATCTCTGCCATAGGTTTCTCGCCCTGCCCTACCACCGGATGGTATTCTTAGCTTCTAGATTGGTGGGAACTACTGGCCTATTGATATTCCAGAAGGTTTTAATCTGACAATCACAAAGATATTTGTTATGTTAGACACCGAGGTGGGCAGTGAATGGCTATTAAGACTAAAGATAGCACAAGGTAAACTGGCTCTGGATTTGCAGCATTCCACTTCTCCAGAGAGTTCTATTGGGTCAACCTTATAGAAGCTTTAGTGTACTTGTAAGATCAAACCAGAAAGACCCCTATTCCAAACACGGGCTGTTCATGCACCCCAAGAATCACGAGAGATCATCTTGATGCAAAATGCAAGAGGATTTTTAATCGGAGCTCCGGGACGACCCCGTATCCCACGCAAGAGACAGGGATGTCGACCACGAGGCTCGAAAATTAGAAGCTTTTATAGCAATGGGGTAGGGGGTTGGGGAAATTGGCATGGTTTCACATGATTGGCTAGTTCAAACATCAGCAAGAGGCCCAGGTAGCAGCTTGAGGTAATAGCTAACTCTAAGAGACAAGGGGCGGGGGGTGGGGGGGGTGGGGGAGGTAATCTACCTAACAGTTAAGTCATGTGCTACCTTAGGCAACCTCCTGGGGCGTTGAGAGATTCCACAGAGGTCGCTGTGACACTCAGAGGGCGTTGGGCTATTCTGTGATTGTTCCAGGAAAGGCTTGCTCCATACCTAGGGCCATTGGTTAGTTTAAAGGTTCACTTTCCCTCCTGACACAAGGGACTCCATTTTGTCTTTGGTTACATACTACTCTTTCATACTCAAGGCTCCCCTCCCCGGAACTTCAGTTTCTATCAGAATGTGTCCCAGTACTGTGTCCAGTGGCACAGCTCAAGTATTCAGTAGCTGGCTGGTTGGTCAGAAAAGCCCTGGGAAAGCTCAGACAAATGTCCCCGACCTGTGGCACATTTTCTTACTGTTAAAAAGAGTAAGGGACAAAGATGATTTGGCATCCCTGCCATAGTGTCTGCAGACCTTTCTTAAGGCCAGCCTTGGTGCCTCCTATTTAACAGGTCTAGCTAACTGATTTTCCCAGATGCTCTCTCACTGGGCATGTTGAAGCGAGACCTCGTGACCTTGATTGTTTGAGGTCTTATTTGGAAACACAGAGTCAGATAACTGTAACAGCAGTGGTACTCTGAGGGGTTAGCCACTCTCCAAAAGACAAACATGGCTT